>JAJIBD010010773.1:0-70864 GCA_021461705.1 Cryptotis parvus | reverse complement strand
CAATCTATGATAAGCGGGGAAGACAGTGATACAGTGATACAAATCCAAGATCTTCCAACGATCTTGGATGAAAGATCTTGGATTTGTTTTCAGGTTTCTTTTTTAATTCTTCTTTTTCTGGGATGGGGAGGCTTCCCAAGCGGTTCTCAGGAGGTCTGGGAGTCCCTCTATAGATTATTGGGCAACGAAGCTGGTGAGTTTAATGCAAGAGCTTGTTTTCCTTGAGATGCCAGGGCCCCCTGCCCATGGCTGGGCAGTGGTCTGCGGACAGTGGCGTGCCAGGAATTGAACCACTCTGCGGTCTCCTGGCTCCTTCTTTTCCTTTCTTAAGCTTTATTTTTATACTTTCCCAGGTCATCAAGTTGAGTACCTACTTTGCTTTTAAATAGTAATCCTGTGTCTACTTCCAGAGTTGCACACGAGTTAAAATACGAGGCTGGGCATAAAATGAAATTTCAGACATATTTGAGGACTCAGCTTATTTTTGTGTGTTTTGTTTTTGTTCAGGGTCACCCTCAGCCGTGCTCAGGGTTTGTTCCTGGCTCTGCACTGGGGATCACTCCTGGTAGGGCTTGGGGAACCACGTGGGGGTGCTCTTGGATCGAACCTGTGTCGTCTGTGGGCCAGGGCAAACTCCCTACCCACTGTATCATGTCTCTGGCCCCGAGGACTCAGATTTTGAATAAAATATGGGTGTATTCTTTTCTCTTTTAAGTGTCTGTGGCATGTTAGGAGCTTTTAGTAACTTTGAAGCATTGGTTATTTAAGGAGAAAAAAAAATTGTGTTTTCAGTCAACCACAAACTCCTACAAGTTTAAGGCGTTCGATAGATCGCAAATGAGGTGAAAAAAATTGCAATGCTCTGTGGCTGCAGTTTTCTAGTTTAAAAAAAAATTACTTTCATCCTCTGCTAAAAAATGGCCTGCTGAGTGCTTGGGGTCCTCCTTCCTGGAGGAGGCGGAGGCGGAAATGATCCTCCAATAACCAATAAAATATGGGCTGCAACAGGGCCTGTCTGGAGGATCCCAGGCCAGCCTGACTTCCCGGGGCGATCAGGAGCTGACTCCTGATGGCATGTGTGGGGGAAGGGCATGTCCCCGAGGGGTCCCCAGTTACCCCCTCAGTCTAACTGTAAGAAACCAGCAAACCAGGGATGCTCTGCAAAACATCTGACAGTCCTACAGGGTTCAGGGTTCTAGAGAGAAAACACGGGGGGAGAGGCCTACAAACACTCCCAGCTCAGAGGCCCTGGAAGCGGACTCCTGAGTGTCCTGGCTGGACCCTGGCGAGAGGAAGGACCTGAGCCCACAATGAGGGGCCAAATGCAAAGCAGGAGGTGGGAAGGAAGAGCCGGTGCAGGCCCAGGTAGCCTGCCCATGTGGGGGTGGTGGTGGTGGGGGGGCTCCAGAGAGGTCACTGGAGAGCAGTGCAGGGAGAAGCGGAGCCTGTCTGATGTCCTTTCTGCGTGGAGAGCCCCGGTGTCCCTTTTGGAAGCTTTCAGCTTCCTCCTCAGGCACAGCTTTGAAAAATTAAGCCGTGAGGCGTGGAAATGTCTTCCAGCCCTTCACCTGAAATAGATGGTGCTGTCGGCGTTGGTGAGTTTAGGGAAAATTTCCTGTGGCTCAGATCTCTTCCCCCCCACACGGGCAGCTGCCAGTCCCTTCACGTTCTGGCGGGCCAAGGTGAAGGCTTTCATCTCTCCTGATCCTTTTGAGTCTGGGCCCAGCTGACCTGCCTGCGTTTGGGCGAATTCTTCGCCATTGTTTCTCAGAGTACATCTGTTGCCGCCTTGCTTCCTTCCTGCAAGCACCCCCTGCCCTTTGGAACTCCGGCTTCCCTTAATGGAACATTCCACGGCTTCCTTCCCTTGCTTGCCTGCGCTCATCTGGTTTTTCTCTCACTCTTTTCTTCTCTCCTGACGGTTCAGTTGGGAGAATTTCTCCTGTCTTCTCTTCACGTTCACTGTCTCTTTCCTCTGCTCTACCTAGTGGATGGATAACCCCGCTGAGGAGAAGAGAAGCTCATATGATTTTTGCTTTTAAATTGCTAGCCTTTCGTTTAGACGATCTTCATGGTTTCCCTCTCTTTTTAAGCCCTTTGGGGGTCACACCCCGTCATGCTCAGGGTTACTCTTGGCTCTACACTCTTGGCTCTATCTATCCTGGCGATGCTCGGGAACCATGTGGGATGCCGGGAGCAAATTCAGGTCGCCGTAGTGCAGGGTAAACGCCCTCCCCGGCTGTACTATTGCTCCAGCCCCAGATTCCATCTTTCAACTGGAAAGTGCCCATTGGTTCCTTGCGAGTCGCCTGCCATTTTGCCGAGCTCTTGAACTGACGAGTGAAACACTCTTCACAAGTCTTCCTCTCAGGCCTGGAGCCATAGCACAGCGGGCAGAGCACTTGCCTTACACAGGGCCCACCTGGGTTCGGTCCCCAGAATCCCTTCTGGTTCCCTGAGCACTGCCAGGAGTGATTCCACAGCATAGAGCCAGGAGTAAGCTGTGAACACTGCCCAAAAACTAAAGACAAAAGTTTCCCACTCATGGTTCTGGCCTCTTGGGTGCCTTTACTATCAGCTGCATTTGGACAGCAGTGTGTGCTGAGTTGTCTGTGGCGCGCGTGTGTGTGTGTGTGTGTGTGTGAAACTTTGAGGGGAGGATGGTGGAGCCCTCGGGACTCTGAGGAGATGAGTATGACCCACAGGGGGTCACGGAGGAGGATACCTCCCCTCAGGGCTCCCAGGGCTCACTCTAAGCATGGGGCCCAGGGTGCTGGGGTGACTCCGAGCTGCATTCTCCCCACTCCACCCACTTCCAGCAGGCCCTGCCACCCAGGCACCCCTTTCCAGACTCTTTCCTATATCTGGGTGGGGCAGGGGCTGGCTCTGGCTGGCCCTGGGATGGGTCCTCTTGCTGGCTGCTAAGAGGTTTTGCTTTCCACGCCTCTACTCCTGCCTTTGCTGGTACCTCTTTGCTGCCCTTTACAGGGTTGGGGGCAGGGGCTGTGGGTGGTGGGGTGTTTCCCTGGACTTCTTTGCCTTTTTTTGGGGGTGGTCACACCCGGCAATGCTCAGGGGTTTCTCCTGGCTCTGCACTCAGGAATTACTCCTGGCGGTGCTCAGGGGACCATATGGGATGCCAGGGATTGAACCCAGGCTGGTGCGGGCCGGCTGCGTGCAAGGCAAATGCCCTACCCGGCTGGGCTATCGCTCCCGGCCCCTCCTGGACTTCTTAGAGGGCTGACCTCAGCCTCTTCCAGGCACCTGCCTTGCTTGAGCCCTGCTCGTCCTTCAGGGTCAGGGTCTCAAGCTGCTGCCCCACTAGGCGGCGTCTTTGTCCAGGGAGACAGTTGAGGGGCATCACACAGCTGTGCCGGGGTCTGTTGCCTGCGCGCAGCTTGGTGCCTCTCCTCTGCCCACCAGCCCTGTAGTTTAGGCTCGGCTTCTAAAAAAGCTCCAGATAAATGGGCTGGGGTGTGTGTGTGTGTGTGTGTGTGTGTGTGTGTGTGTGTGTGTGTGTGTGTGATAGTCTCAGATTTACAGACTTACAGCCACAGGGTAGGTGTGTGTGTGTGTGTGTGTGTGTGTGTGTGTGTGTGTGTGTGTGTGTGATAATCTCAGATTTAGACTTACAGCCACAGGGCAGTGTGTGTGTGTGTGTGTGTGTGTGTGTGTGATAGTCTCAGATTTACAGACTTACAGCCACAGGGTAGTGTGTGTGTGTGTGTGATAATCTCAGATTTAGACTTACAGCCACAGGGCAGTGTGTGTGTGTGTGTGTGTGTGTGTGTGTGATAGTCTCAGATTTACAGACTTACAGCCACAGGGTAGTGTGTGTGTGTGTGTGTGTGTGTGTGAGATAGTCTCAGATTTACAGACTTACAGCCACAGGGTAGTGTGTGTGTGTGTGTGTGTGTGTGAGATAGTCTCAGATTTACAGACTTACAGCCACAGGGTAGTGTGTGTGTGTGTGTGATAATCTCAGATTTAGACTTACAGCCACAGGGCAGTGTGTGTGTGCGTGTGTGTGTGTGTGTGATAGTCTCAGATTTACAGACTTACAGCCACAGGGTAGTGTGTGTGTGTGTGTGTGTGTGTGTGTGATAGTCTCAGATTTACAGACTTACAGCCACAGGGCAGTGTGTGTGTGTGTGTGTGTGTGAGATAATCTCAGATTTACAGACTTACAGCCACAGGGTAGTGTGTGTGTGTGTGTGTGTGTGGAGATAGTCTCAGATTTACAGACTTACAGCCACAGGGGTAGTGTGTGTGTGTGTGTGTGTGTGTGTGTGTGATAGTCTCAGACTTACAGCCCCACTCACAAGGTCACAAACTCAGACCCATAGACTCTCAGACTCCCAGACCCAGTCTCAGACCCACAGACTCGACTCACAGATTCAGACTCACACACTCAGCGCCCAGACTCAGATCACGGAGCCGTTCATAACCCTCCGCGGCAGTGCACCAGCCGCCTTTAAACTTGTCCGTGGCTAATCCCGCCAGCTCTCTGTTGCTGAAAATCAAAGCAGCGGATCACGTTTAATTGACGTGTAAAGGGCGAGTGGTCGTTTCAAGCCCAAGTGCCCCCTCTCCCGTGCTGGCTTCGAGCCGGCCCACCCCTGCCCTGTAGGAGCTTTTACAATTCTCTTGTCTGAAAGTGTCACAGGAACTTGGCGTTTTATGCTTTGGAATCTGCGTGTTTTATGGCCCCGGTGGCATCTGTTTTGTGGAGAGGCAGCCAGCGCTTTTGTTCGAGGTTCTAGGGGATGAATAGTTCTTGACTCTCTCCTTCAGCCGTGCCGCGTCCGCGGGGAGGGAAGATCTCCGTCCGTGGAAGAACCCCTCCGTCCAGCTCTGCAGATGCGTGGGCGCAGGGAGCAGAAGCAAACTGTCCTGCGCTTGCGTTCGCCCTCTGCGTGACAGCAGCGTTGCCTTCGTGTCTGGCCAGCAGAGCTGGCGCGCCCAGGCTCTCCGCTGATGAGTGGCTCATGCTGCATTCTGCGGGGCCGTCAATTATCCACTTTCTAAACGTTCCAAGGTGGTGGGAGGTCGTGCAGGACCTTCGGAGCTCTAGACAAGAGCCGTGATGACTGGCAAAGCGCCGCTTCCTGCCCAAGGGAACTGCAGATTGGTGGACAGGACATGGGACTGTGTGGCGGCGGAAATGGGGAAGGCCGTTCTACAGTTGTGCCTCTGGCTGGCATCTGAGGCGAGAGTGTTCCCTGCCATCATTTCCTGTGAATGCTGAAAGCGTCTCTCTCTCACTCTCTCTCTCTCTCTCTCTCTCTCTCTCTCTCTCTCCCTCTCTCTCCCTTCCCTCTCTCTCTCTCCCTTTCTCTCTCTCTCTCTCTCTCTCTCTCTCCCTCTCTCTCCCTCTCTCCTCCCTGGGGATAAGGAGTCTCACCCAGGCTCCTCCTTACTGAACTGCCACCACCCAAAGACAGAGAAATCAAACGCATAGATCTTCAGAGACACTCCAGTTAGAGTGAAATCCAGAAACAAAGGAGTCACACCTTGACGTGCTGAAAAAGAATATTGTTGACCTTCCCTGCAAATATATTATTTGAGAGTATAATATTTGAGAGTAGAGAAGAATATTCTTCTCTACTCTGCAAAAGCGCCCATTCAAAATGAGTAGGGGGTCTGGGCCTGGGCTAGGGAACAGGGAACTTCTAAACAAATGAAAACCAAGAAAAATTGTTGTCAGCTGATTTGCAGCAAAAGAAATAATAATGGAAGTGCAAAGAAATAATAATGGAGTGGCAGGAAGATAACTTGAGACAGAAGCCCAGGTAGGCGGAAAGGAATGGAGAATACTGGAATGGATGAATACATGGTAAAAATATAAGTAAAAATCTTTCAGAATCATTAATACTGGTATCTTGTAAAAGAAAAAATATGCGATCAACACAATTAGAGGTTTTACATTGTTTTGTTTGTAGATTGTATAATTACTGAATTGAGCTATAATTTCATAAGTCAGCGATACGTTGGTTGCTAGTTCAGCTACTAAAAGAATAACAAAACAGTAAGAAAGAAACCAATAAAGGGAGAAAGAGGTGTAATAATGATAAAATTAGATCCTGCAGGCACAAGAAGAGGAACAAAGGAACCAAGTATAGGTTAACAGATTAAAGGGTCATATCTTAAACTTGGCCACTATCAACAATTGCATTATCAGTGGGGAGCCAGAGAGCTGATACAGCTGTGTTCAAGACACTTTTCTTGCCTCCCGAGGACCCAGATGCAAATTCCCGCACTCTGTATGGTCCCCTGAACACCACAAAGCTTCACTTCTGAGCACAGAGCCCATGATAGCCCATGCATGCATCCAGTTATGTCCTTCCTTCCCCCAGAGTCACTTGTCACCTGTCTTCCCATTGTTCATTGATTTGCTTGAGCAGGCGCCAGTAACATCTCCATTCATTGGGAATGAGGTCCATTGTTGTTACTGTTTTTGGCATATTAAATACACCACGGGTAGCTTGCCAGGCTCTTCCATGGCTCTGGGTTCATGCCAGGGGCCCCAATCTTTTTTATGTCAGACCACCAACCAACCAGGGCCCACGGGCAGAGCCCTGGGTGTAGACAAGCCTGAATCCTGTCTGCCACCTGCCAACGCAGCCCCACCTGCAACACCTCAAAGGGCAGTTCCCCAAGAGTATCAATGGGTTTTGTGTGCAATAGGCAATTAAAGTGGCTCATATGGAATAAGATAATAAAACCTATTTCTTTGCTAGTTACCTGGGACAAATCTTAATCTTTTTTTTTTTTTTAGACCATTCTTTTTTTTTTTTTTTTTAAAAAATTTTTTTATTATACCACCGTGAGACATACACTTACAAAGGTGTTCACAATTGGTTCTTGGTAATACAGTATTCCAGCACCCATCCCTCCACCAGTGCCCCATTTCCACCACCAATGTACCCCACCCCCTCCACCCCACCCCCAGGCTGCCTCAACAGCAGGTAGCCCCTGTTTCCTCTCTCTCTCTCTCTCTCTCTCTCTCTCTCTCTCTCTGTTGAGACCATTCTTGAGACAAGCTTTGATGACCCAAATTTAGAAGGAAAAGTTTTTATTTTGTTTTCAATTTTTTTGGATTTTTTGGTTCATACCCTGCAATGCTCAGCATTTAAATGCTCAGTAAATCCTGGCTCTGCACTCAGGAATTACTCCTTGCGTGACTTCGGGACCATACGGGATGCTGGGGATCAAACCCGGGCCAGCCACGTGTAAGGCAAATGCCCTACCTGCTGTGCTATTACTCCGGTGAAGGAAAAGTTTGCGCTTATATGCGCTCTTACACTGGAGAGGAAAGGAAGTATGTGGACTTTGCAAGCTGCACTAATAACCAGCATATTTTTTCTCAACAACTGTAGGACATTATGCTCCACCGCTGCAGAAGGCACCATATTTAAAATGCACATGGATCATCTAGAAAAGTCAGCAGCTAGTGAGGACGTGCATTGCATTGCACAGTATTTAAACATAGATATGTTTTTAGGTATACCACCCACACGGCAGAGCCTGGCAGAGCCTACCCATGTTGTATTTAATATGCCAAAAGCCAGTAACAATTATAGACCTCATTCCCATGACCTGAAGGAATAGTTTGAGGCTCTTTGTGTTCCTGGAGTGAGCAGATTCCCTTGGGCTACACTAGCATGTGACAGGACCTTTGGAGATGTTACTGGTGCCTGCTCGAGCAAATCGATGAACAGCGGGAAGACAAGTGACACAAGTGATGTTTTTAGGTCTAGAGCAACCAAAGTAGAAATCAATAACAACATAGAATAGTTTAAAAAAAATCCCAACATGTTTGGGAATTAAACTGTGTACTTCTGAGTGACCCATGAGTCAAATAGATCACAGTTGAAACTGAATTGCTTTTACCTAAATTATAATGAAGGTGATATGTAACTGTGTTGGGGCATTTTAAATAGTTGTAGAGATAAATGTATAGCTTTCCAGGCATGTATTAGAAGTGAAGAAAGAGGGCTTTCTAGTGCAGCAGGGAGGGCATTTGTCTTCCATGCAACTCACCCAGGTTTGATCCCCAGCATCCCATCTGGTCCCCTGAATGCCACCAGGAGTAATTCCTGAGTGCAGAGCCAGGAGTAACCCCTGAGCGTCTCTGGGTGTGACCCCCCCCACCCCAAAAAAAAATAAAAAGCCAAAAAAAAAGTAGAGAAAGATCGAAATCATTAAAAATATCTAAATAAGTTTCCACTGGAATAGAAGAAATAAAATGCAGAAAGGGACAAAACGTCAACAAAATCCAAATTTCAAAAGATTATTAAAATTGTTAAAGTTCAAAAAAATTGTTAAAGTTCTGGTAATACTAATCAAGTTCAAAGAGAAACACAGATTACAAGTATCAGAAATGAAAAGAGGTGAACTGCTCCATAGTTGACAGGTGTTAAAACACACGTTTGATCCAATAAACTGAACAATTTCAATGAAACAAGCATATTCCTTGAAAAAAAAAACACTAACAAAACTGACAAGAAACAAGGCAGAAGCCTGTGACTGGTAGAAAGTGAACCTATGATTTAAGACCCGTGACTTTCTTAACGCCCCTTCTACGCCCCCTGAAATGTTTCCCCAGAAAAATAAATGAACACCTAGACCAGATGCTGTTGAAAAATGTTTTCTTTTAAACCTTTCAAGGGAGAAACAAGGCCAGTTTTATACACATTTTCTCAAGAAGACAGAGCTCTTAGGGTACACTTGGTGATACCATTATAACCTTATACTAACACCCGAGTTACGGGTTTTAGTTTTGCTCAACAAGTGTTGAGCAAGGAAAAAAACTGACTCAGGCAGTCACTGACACTCACTGCCTGGGGTGGCGGAAGTTCTGTGGCTTCCTCTGATTGGGACTGAGCGTCTGTGTGTAAGTGAGAATTCACTGCGCGCTGAGGGGTTGGGGGGATTTGAATCCTGTACACGGCGTGTTTGAAGACTGCGGGAGTCTCTTCACACACGTTGCCTCATTGATCTCTATCATCCCCAAGTTTCTCTTGTATCAAAATTGAATCCTGGGGCTGGAGCGATACTACAGGGTGTTTGCCTTGCGTGGCCAACCAGGGTTCAATCTCTGGCATCCCATAGGGTCCCCGAGCACTGCCAGGAGTAAGTTGTAATGCAGAGCCAGGAGTAAGCCCTGAGCATCGCTGGGTGTGACCCAAAAAAAAAAAATCAATGCACATTTCCCTCGCGCCTATTCTGGCTTCACTTGACTTAGTGACCAGCGTCCTTCTGGTGGGGAAGGCTTCAGCAGGAGGGAGCCTTGGCCAGTGACTTACTCCCTCGCTCTTCGGGAATCCAGGAGTGATCAGAGCTGACAGGGATGGAGCAGTCTGGCTCTTCCATGCTTTCCCCCTCCAGGCACTTAACACGATGTCACCTTTTTTCCAGGCACGCTGGTTCTGGGAAGCGTACTTCCAGTCCATTAAGGCCATCGCCCTGGCCACTCTGCAGATTATCAATGACCGGATCTACCCATATGCCGCCATCTCCTATGAGGAATGGAATGACCCTCCTGCTGTGGTGAGTGAATTCCCGGCACTGACCGTGTCCTGTGTGGCCCCGTGTTAGGGTGGGGATGAGACAGAGGTTTCCAAATTGCCAAGGGTATTGAATTGAAATGTTAGCTTTCTCAGTGGAGAGTGTTTCTTTCAGTCTTTCTTCTTTTTCTTCTTTTTTTTTTTAATACTTGGGGGCCCCCTCCTCCCCACATAAGACCACGTATAATTTGGAAACGATGACAAAAGTGAGAGATTCAGAAGCAGCGGTTTGTTTTAAACGTGCTTGGGAAGACAGCGTGTTTATTTATTGCAGAGATAAATGGGGGAGGTCTGGGTCTTGTTGAAATCAAAGACTTCCTGATGACTTTTGCAGTGCTTATAGCTTAGAGCTCTTGAAACGCTTCTGTGCAGCCCTGAATAATCAGAGATAGCATGTATTCGGAGCACTTTCTCCGGTCCGGGGACCTTGCCAAATACTTGACGTTCGTCGCTTCCAGTGAACAGGTGCAGCCCACGTGAGCAACATAATCAGCCAACGTGATCCAGCCCGGACGGTCACAGTCACTGGCTCTAGGCTGTGGCCTCTGGGCTAGTTGCAGCCAGGGGCCAGGGCCAGAAGGGGTGGGTGTGTGTGACAGAGGGATGCTGTATGTAGCTGTTGTTGGGTGTAGCTCACGTAACATCTGTTACTGATAGAGATTTCCATTGCTCCCCCACCCTTGTTTTAAACGCTAACCTAAGGGACATACTTTATACATGTCTGCACATAAATGTATGAACAAAAATAGAGTTCCAGCAAAAAGTTGCTTAAGCTCATTCTGAATGTTGATAGTTTGAACAAATCCCCCCTTTTTTTTTTTTTTTTTTTGGTCACACCCGGCAATGCTCAGGGATTACTCCTGGCTCTGCACTCAGGAATTACTCCTGGCGGTGCTGGGGGACCATATGGGACGCGGGGGATCGAACCCGGGCCACTGGCCAGCGGCGTGCAAGGCAAACGCCCTACCTGCTGGGCTATCCCGGCCCCAATTTTTTTTTATTTTTTGGGTCACACCCAGCGATGCTCAGGGGTTACTCCTGGCTCTGCACTCAGGAATTACTTCTGGCGATGCTCAGGGACTATATGGGATGCCGGGGATCGACCCCGGGCGGCTGGGCCGGCCGTGTGCAAGGCAGCGCCCTACCGTTGGGCTATGGCCCCAAATTTCCCTTTTAAAACATGATACTGGGGGGCCAGAACAGGTACAGAAGGTAAGGCATTTGTGTGTTTTGCCTGCAGCTGACCTGGGTATTTACTCTATTAATGATCAATTTATTTAATGATCTCTGACATCCCATATGGTCCCCCGAGCCCTGCCAGGAGTAATCCCTGAGTACAACCCAAAAAAGCAAAATAGATAGATAGATAGATAGATAGATAGATAGATAGATAGATAGATAGATAGATAGAGAGAATAGAGAGAAGAGAGAGAGAAGAGAGAGACAGACAGACAGACAGACAGACAGACAGACAAAACGTACCAATTCCTAGTTCCGCTAATAACGCTAATAACGTTAGGTATTCAGTGGCCTGGTGCCTTCAGCCACCCTGAGTCTCTGAATTCTTCCTTGACGTAGATAACAAATGGTCTCCTACATGTGTCTCCTTCACATGGAAGGTGGATGTTTCTGGCAGGTTCCCCCAGAGCACGGTCTCTGCGTGTGCTGTGCTTTCTGGTCTGTGTCTCGTGGTCCCAGGCCATTTCCCAAACACGCTTCTCTTCATCCCTGCCTCCAGCCAACAGTTTCCTAGCCCAGTTTCAGTGGCTGCACATAGATTCATAGATTCCCCCATAAGGTTTTTCTAGAGCTCTGCCCCACCCCTCCCCAGCAGGGAAGTCATCTTTCCTCATAATGCTTAGAAAATGTCATCTGTTCCTTTCCTGGCCCTTAGCCTGCGTACAAGTATGATTTCTTTGTAAAATTGTGAGCATTTTATTGAAGGGAATATCTGCTTTCTTGGTGTCGTTAGTGGGTTTTCTTGGTTTTGTTAGAACAAAAGTGGATTTTCCTGCCCTGGTGTGAGTTTTGGAATTAATATGAAAAATTTGCACACAGAACGTATGGTTTCATTAAAATTTGGTGAAGAGTGAACAAGAAAATGCTGGAATACAAGACCAATTAGTGGTTACCAGAAGGGAAAACAGAAGGGAGTGGGTAAATTAGGGGAAAGGTAATAATTGCATAGTGAGGGATAAAATTGTTTTTTTGATTTGGTTTTGGGGCTATATCCAGCAGTGTTCGGGGATTACTCCTGGCCCTGTGCTCAGGAATCACTCCTGGTGGGCTCCAGGGACTCTAACTCAGGCCCGCTGTGTGCGAGGCAAGCATGCTCGCACCTCCCTGCAGCAGCACTTCGGGGCCTGGAGATTGAATTTTAATATTTAGTTTAATATACCTTATAAGTTATGTTGATGATCAAAGATACACACCTGAAATATTCTAATACCATGCTCTATAAATTGTGTACAAGGGTGCGAAGCGGTGTGTTCTTTCAATAGTATGGTGCTAATGTGAATTTATAGTCATTTGGAAAAATGGTTTCTATTTTATACCAATGTTTATCAAAATTATCATCTTACAGATGGTTCTCATGAATATGCACCTTAAAGAAACTGTTGCAAGTTCATAACATTATTTAAAAAAAGAAAAAAAATTGCATACAAAGTTTGGAAGATTAAAAGTTAAGAGTTTGTGTATAGGTTAAGTAGGTGGGTCCGGGCCTCTCCTCACCCCATAAATGACAGCACTTGTCCTGTCTCTGGTGCCAACTGGTCCCGTGTATGAGCTCACGGGTCCTGTCCCGCGAGGTCTGCTCCCTCCAGTGTCCGAGGACCGGGTCTGTCTTCATATTGCTCTCTGTTCCGTGTGCACTTTCTTTAAAAAATTCACAGGCGCTCTTAGGGAACACGCATAACAACTTAGGTTGCACACCAGATATGTTTCCTTGGAGCTAAAGCAGTAGTATAGCGGGTAGCTTGTTTTTCTTGCATGCGGCTGACCCGGGTTCGATCCCTGGCCTCTCATATGGTCCCCCTACACTGCCAGGAGTAATTCCTGAGTGCAGAGACAGGGGTAACCCCTTAGCATCTCTGGGTGTGACCCAAAAAAGCGGGAAAAAAAAAGTGTTTCTGTACTGCCCTGGCCAACATGGGGCAGAGTGGGAAGGTGACAAGAGCGGATCCTAAAGTTGGTGAGAAAAAAAGGGGGAAAGGCAGCTTAACCGGAATCTTGTGCACAGCCTGAGAATGAGGCTGAGAGGAGAGGAGAGGAGGGAGGGAGAGGGAGGGAGGGGGAGAGGGAGGGGGAGGGGGAAGGGGGAGGGGGAGGGGAAGGGAGGGGAGAGGAGGGGGAAGGGAGGGGGAGGGGGGGAGGGGGGGGGGAGAGGGAGAGGAGAGAGGGGAGGAGAGGAGAGAGAGAGAGAGAGGAGAGGAGAGGAGAGGAGAGAGAGGAGAGGAGAGGGCACTGGGTTAAGGCGCTTGCCTTGCACATGGCTGACCCTGGCACTGTATATAGTCTCCCTGAGCGCCTCCAGCACAGAGCACAGACCTTGAGTCCGGGAGTAAGCCCCGAGCAACACCAGCAGTGACCCCTGAGCACAGAGTCAGGGAGTAAGCCCTGAGTATGGCAGAGCATTGGCCGTAATGTGCTCAGCCCCGATGAAGGATGAGGATAGAAAAGAACCAGATCCCGAGAGGTTAGAGAGGCGCCCAGAAGTTGCAGCAAGCCCGCAGGTGAGGGTCGCCCGGCTCCCCAAGGCTGGCGGCATGTAGGTCCTCAGTCAGGCTGCTTTGGAAGCTACACGGGAAGAGGGACGGAGGAGCCCTGCGTTGGCGGCCGTTGCCCACGAGGGGCGCCTGGGCGTTGGGGTGAATGTGGCTGAGCTTGCTGTCCCTGCCAGGTGCTCAGGGAAGCGGCACCCACACCTGTTGGCACTGGCTGCCTCCCCTGCACGCGTCTGAGATGGCACGGGTGGGTGTGTGGGTGGCGGTGGTGCTGAAGAAGTCGCATCTGTGGTCAGTTCCCACTGGGCGTGTGCTCCATGGGGCCGGAAGCGTGGGAGGTGCAGGGCTGACACGTGCCCGTGGCTGGAGAGGCGCCACCCCTCTCTCCTTCTCCCTACTCTCGCCCTCTGGGGTTTGGGTCAGGCCACTTGTGTCTCGGCTGCTTACTGGGGACCTAGAACAGCAGCCCTTGCCCTGACCCTCCCTTCCTCCAAGGCTGCAAATGTTGCCAAGTTGTCGCACACCCACAGGCAGTACCGAGACCAGGCCCCGGCTGGCCGCCCGTGTCCCTAGCACAGACCAGGCCCCAGCCAGCCGCCCGTGTCCCTAGCACAGACCAGGCCCCGGCCAGCCGCCTGTGTCCCTAGCACAGACCAGGCCCGGCTAGCCGCCCGTGTCCCTAGCACAGACCAGGCGGCCAGCCGCCCGTGTCCTAGCCCGGCCCCGGCCAGCCGCCCGTGTCCCTAGCCCAGACCAGGCCCCAGCCAGCCGCCCGTGTCCCTAGCACAGACCAGGCCCGGCCAGCCGCCCGTGTCCCTAGCCCAGACCAGGCCCCGGCCAGCCGCCCGTGTCCCTAGCACCAGACCAGGTCCCGGCCAGCCGCCCGTGTCCCTAGCCCAGACCAGGCCCCGGCCAGCCGCCCGTGTCCCTAGCCCAGACCAGGCCCCGGCCAGCCGCCCGTGTCCCTAGCCCAGACCAGGCCCCGGCCAGCCGCCCGTGTCCCTAGCACCAGACCAGGCCCTGGCCAGCCGCCCGTGTCCCTAGCCCAGACCAGGCCCCAGCCAGCTGCCCGTGTCCCTAGCCCAGACCAGGCCCCGGCCAGCCGCCCGTGTCCCTAGCACAGACCAGGCCCCGGCCAGCCGCCCGTGTCCCTAGCACAGACCAGGCCCCGCCAGCCGCCCATGTCCCTCCTTTTGTGCCCTTCACCCCCAGCCTGTGGAATGTTTCTCTGGAATTCCAGAGTCCACCCGGCCCTCCAGGAGGCCTTCTTGGCTTCTGCGCCCCCTTCTTCCTCTCAGTGCCTTAGACAGGACTGAAGTATGTATGGAATTTAGACATTTCAGCGCGAGTTGGAAGTTCCAACTTTCTGCAGGCTTGTTTGCAGAAGCCTCACGCGGGCAGGCTCGCCCCGTCCACCGCCCATCCCAGGCCTTTCTCCCTATGGTCCTCACCTCTGACTCTCAGAGCATCTGTGGCATCTCCAGTGGAACCTGCCAGGTGGTTCCCATCCTCGGCCGGGCAGGCATGAGGGTGAGTGGGAGGGATGTGGGGGTGGAGGGTTCCAGAGATCGAGGGACTTGATCTGCACCCCCGCAGCCCCCTCCCCACCGAAGATGAGACGCCTCAGGGGCGCTGCTCCAGGCCCTTGCCCGGAGAGTCCTGACTCCACTCCGCACAATTACTCACCCTCCCGCTGCTGTGTAGTCCCTGCAGTGACTGTGACCATGCACTTCGTTCTTCTCAGTATGGCCCTTGTGCGCACACACACACACACACACACACACACACACAGTCACCCTCCCGCTGCTGTGTGGTCCCCGCAGTGACTGTGACCATGCACTTCGTTCTTCTCAGTATGGCCCTTGTGCACACACACACACACACACACACACACACACACACACACACACTCACCCTCCGGCTGCTGTGTGGTCCCCGCAGTGACTGTGACCATGCACTTCGTTCTTCTGAGTATGGCCCTTGCACACACACACACACACACACACACACAAAAAATCACCCTCCTGCTGCTGTGTGGTCCCCTGTCTTCTTCCCTTCACACACACACACACACACACACACAAACACACTCACTCTCTTGCTGCTCTGTGGTCCCTGTAGTGACTGTGACCCTGCACTTTGTTCTTCTGAGTATGGCCCTTGCACACACACACACACACACACACACACACACACACACACACACACACTCTCACTCTCTGCTGCTCTGGTCCCTGCAGTGACTGTGACCCTGCACTTTGTTCTTCTGCGTATGGCCCTGGCCTGCCATTTACCAAGGTCCCGGAATCATCTGCTGTGGCCGTACCTGGCAGCCCTGGGGGTGGAGGGCTGGCCCGATGTGTGGGCAAGCCCCTGAGCCCCATGCGAAATGCCTTTCCCTTCCCTCCCGGCCTCTTTCACCTGTCGGGGGCTGTTTCACCGTCCGCCCAGTGTCCCCGTCCATTTCTCACCCTCTCCCCATTACCTGCCGCCTCCCAGCTCACCCCTCTTTGTTGTTGCCTAACAGTGGGTCATTACTTCGATGTTGCCTGGTAAAACGGAGCCCCCGCAGGCTGGTTCCCCGAGTCCCCCAAGGGAGCACTCTTGGCCTTCAGTTCTCATTTTCGTCTCAGCTATATTGTTCATTTTACATTTAAGATAATACTGGCTAACACATAGGTGACTTGAAACAATTTTTTCAGCATGAAATAAGGCATAAGACAAAAATGAACTCTTGTTCCTCATGGTCCAACTTCTTTCAGCTAACTCAGGCTTCTCCTGATCTTCCTCTCACAGCCCAGAGAAGTTTATATTATGTACATTTAAAAAATGTATTGACTGTAAACAGTATTTATTCTGCTTCCTCTAAGTGGACCCGTGTCCTCCTCTCTCCTCTTCCTTGCACAAGTCTCTCGTCTTCAGCAGGGCGAGTCTCCTGGCATTCCTGTGCAAACAGTATCTATCGGCATCATCAGGGCTATGTCCATACTGTTTTCAGTGGAAACAAAGAGTAAACTTTCCTATGAACTTTTCATTCCCAGGAAATTAGTAGCTGCCTCTTCCCCCCACTCCCCCACCCCCAGGTTTTTTTTTTGGGGGTCACACCCAGCGATGCTCAGGGGTTACTCCTGGCTCTGCACTCAGGAATTACTCCTGGCGGTGCTCGGGGACCATATGGGATGCCGGGATCGAACCCAGGCTGGCACGGGCCGGCCACGTGCAAGGCAAACGCCCTACTCGCTGGGCTATCGCCTCCGCCCCGCCACCCCCAGTTTTTCATGTTATTATCACACGGAATTCTCCATGAACAGAGTAAATTCATCAAGTGCAAGTGAACTATAGGATTTATCCATCTGCCTTCCCTCATCCTTCCCTCCTCTTTTCTCCCCTGCCCTCCCTCCCTTCTCCCCCTCTTCCCTTCCTCTCTCTCCCCCCTGCATAACTGGTACCTTTGGGAAGGTTTAGCTTTGTTGTTTTGCTAGTTTTCTGTTCCTCTACTGCCTTTGGTTTGCTCTCTTCTTACTATTTTTTATGTCAACTTTGTACTCTGACATATTTTCAGACTTCAATTTCCCAAAATAGTATAGTTTCTGGAAACCCTTCACCCATGTTCTACAACGTTTAACATTTAACCGCCTTCACTTTTCTTTTATTCTTCTCTCGGCACGTGTATATTGGATCCCGCGGGATGTCAAAAGATCACGTGGCCGCCCACCTACAAGATGATCAGACTTCTTTGATAGTCTTGACCCTGAACGAACGGTTTGAGGCTCTTGGTATTCCTGAAGCAACCAGATGCCATTGGGCTGCACTGGCACGTGATAGGGTCCAATGGAAATATTACTGGCGCCGGCTCGAGCAAATCGAGGAATAACGGGATGCCAAGTGTCAAGTGTCAAGCACTTACTGACATCGTGGTTTTTCAGAACCATTCGGAAGTCTCAGATACGGTGCAGTAAGCTCAGATCCCTGCTTTCAAAATCCCACGTAAATAATCATGCTTAGGATGTTATTAGCTTATCCCCATATTCGGTTTATTTCCACTGGGTCCCCTATGTGGGTTTGCCCGTCACGACACTGATGGAGTAAAAGGAAGTTTCTGGCCCTGCCTTTTCCGCCTTTGCCTGGAACAGTCAGGCACAGGGTCCTGCTGGCAGTGAGAGCGGGAAGCCAACGCGCTGGTCATCCTCAGCCGTCCCTTCCATTTATATTTATTTTACTAACGCCTCTGTGTCAATGTTGGGGTCCAGTTTCCAGTGACTGGCGTTGCGGGTGTGTGCCTGTGACGGGCCTCTGCGCTCTCCAGTGAGGAGAACTTGAGTCAGGGGCTCCTCGGCGTTTCTCCACGTCAGGTTACGGTCTCTTTCTGTGTTCTCATGGGCTCGCCCAGGCAGTTCCATCCATATCCTGCTACTCCTTGTACTTGAACGTGCTGGTTTGGGCTCTGATGTTTTCTTGCCCAAATCAGTTGTTCTCCGGATGTCAAGTGGCGGTTCTTTTGCTGATTCTCACTTTTCCTCTCCTTTTGAACGTGAATTTTCTTCTCTAACCTGAGGGTTCATGCCATTCACCCATCTGGAGAATCCGCGTCCGTTTTTCTCTCAAATGTGATGTTTCTGTCACGCGCAGGAGGTTTGCCTCTTTAGGATCCGTGTTATGTCCGTACGTCAGACCTTTTGCCTTTACCCTCTCTGCTTTGCTTCTTCCTCACATTACCCAGATTTTATCTCTCTATTGCATACTGGACCATTTTTTTTCACATATCTCTGGCTGTGAATAATGGTGTGTGTGTGTGTGTGTGTGTGTAAAAACTCCTCAACCGAGATATTTCAATGCTTATTTCTAGAAGTTCTTTTAAATTATTCCTCTAATTTGTCTGCCTAGTAATTTTTCCATCAAGTTCCCCCTACCCCCAAGTGTTTCAAATTCCTTTTGTTCTTTCTTTTTTGGGGGGGATGGGATATGTGCAGACCGGGTGGTGACTCAGGGCTCACTCCTGGCTCTGCGCTCAGGAATCACTCCTGGTGGCTTGGGGAACCACCTGGGATGCCGGGATCAGATCTGGGCTGGCCGTGGACAAGGCAATGGCCCTGCATGCTGTACTTTCGCTCAAGCTCCTCGCTTTCTCTTCTGTTGAATTGTTTGAGAAAGTTTTATATTCTCCATTGATCCAGTTTTCAGATTTCTTGTCAGGTCTAATCCTATCACTTGTTTTCTCTTGCATAGTTTCCTTCATGTTTCATAGTTTTGGGAAATGAATTCATCTTGAGTGAGTTTTTCCTGTCAGAAACCACCTGAATAAGGTTAAAGATATTCTTAATTCTCCTCCTCCTCCCCTTCCTCTTCCTCCTCCTCCTCCCTCCTCCTTCACCTCTTATTTCTTTTTCTACTCCTCCTTCTTTCTTCCTTTTTCTGATTTATTCTCTTTTTCTTCCTCCTCCATTCTTCCTTTATTTTATTTCCTAGACAGCTTGCTCTGTAGTGCTCGCTTCCAGCTGGTGGCTTCTGTTCTGCCCTGGCGGGACTCCGTTGTCCTCCCACACCTGCAGGTGGGCTCGCCACTGAGCAAAGTGCAGGCGCCAGCGGCCGGGACCGAAAACCACACAGCCTTTTGGGTTGCCTGCGATGCTGGCGAGGCCTTTCTTCACCTCCTCTTCCCTCATGCTTCCGCCGCTGAGGATTCTGGCCCCAGGAAGCCCTTACTTCTGGTGCCCAGGCCATGTCCGTTCTCCAGCCTGGTTGCTCCAGCCCAACCGGAAGTGGGAAGGAGAAGCCTTAGAGGTCACCAAGCGACAGCCCTTCCCTCCCAGGGACACCAGGGCCAGTTTGTGCGCTCTTTGCCTTCTCCCCTTCAGACTTGGTCCCTGGGGTGTCCCTTTTCCTGTGCGTCCTTTTTCACTGTCTGTTGAAGGGCTTTGGGTCAGACTTCAGCCACACATTTTCCCGTTCCCTATGGCGAGAGCGGCTGGACAAGGAAGATGCTTTCACCTTTCAGATGTGTCCAGTCTTGTGTGTGTGTGTGTGTGTGTGTGTGTGTGTGTGTGTGTGTGCGCCAGCACATCTGGAGGTGCTGAGGGCTCACCTCTGGCTCTGCTCAGGAATCACTCCTGGCGAGCCTCAAGGGACCGTAATTGTTGCCAGGGATCGAATCCAGCAGGCAGTGTACCTGCTGGGCTATCGTTCCAGTCTAATGTGTCCAGTTCTTGTCCACTGCTGGTTCTTTGTCTGTTCTTTTGGGACTTGAAGGTTCGAGCCTTTATTGGTTGACCAAGCATATCTTTATTGGACTGTGGAAAAATTCAAAATTGAGGGATAAGCCACTGGTAGAAGCCGTTCTCTCCACTGTGAGTCACCATGTTGTGTGTGTGTGGGGCGGTGTTAAATAATTAGGGTCCCATCAGCTCAATATAGCAAGCGCTGGTCACATCATTGGTCACAGTGATGTTGGGGCGTGGTGTTTGCATGCCACAGGCTGTAGCCAGTGGTTCCTGAGAGCTGGCTCCTTGGGGCCTTATGCCCTGTGACCCCTGCATCTACCAGCAGTTCAGCCCATGGATAAGCCTCTCCTCAAACAACCAGCTGCCGTCAGGATGGGCTGGGCTGGGCATTGAAGCAGCAAATTTGTTTGACCTCCCTTGAGACATTGTTTAAGTCACCATTTATTAACATTCTCAAATGTCTTGGCTTTTGCGTTATCGATCAGCTTCTTGTGACTCAGAGTTGAGTTACCAGCTTTTTCATTGAAGCATTTCTTTTTGCTTCTCAGTCGTGTAATTGCTAAGGAACCAATCTGGTAGCTGAAGATTCTGTGTTTGCAGGCCAGATTTTAAGAATCCTCCAATTCTTTTGCCCTGAACCGAAACTGCGTATTTTTAACCTGTCAGGGCATGAGCCAGTAAAATGAGCAATGTGTGGGTTTTGCCCCTAGTTTATTATATGCACCCATTTAATTGATCAGACAGTAGGAAAGCCAGCTAGCCATAGGTCTGTTTAGTGCAAATTATGGCTTGCAGGCTGATGGTATAACTCATGAATTATTAAAAGCACCAGTGTATGGGGCCTGCTCTTCCTTCATTCCAAATTCTTTGACTATGGCTTGCGCTGAGCCATTTGGCTGGCTTCTGTCCATCCCCGGTGGAAACTTCAGCCAAACAAGGGTTCTTTTAAATGATTGGCTTCTTTCCAAGCAAGGGGAGGATGAAATGTCAACTTTTCCCCTGACTACCTGAAAAGCAATCAGTGGCAACCTCTCCTGCCCGTCATGACAGTCGTTTGGCTTGGCTTGAGCGAAGAAGCCTGGGCTGGGAGCCAGATGGGAATTTCTATGCTAAATAAAGAATTTAAGTAGCGAGAACGCAGATAATAACTGGAATTTTCATGGAGGCAGTCGATGCTTTTAACCCGTGAGAGTCTTCAGTTAAAATAATGATTGCTCTGAAACGCCTGATTACAATACTACAGCATTGTACTCAGCTGCCATTTACCAAATCCGTTTCTGCACCAATTTGCTGTCTGTAGTCCTGGGTTTCAGGGTAATGATAGCATCCAGCAAGCAATGTAGTGACTCGTGACTGGTCACCAATTACTAGTCAGTCATTGAAAGGTCAGTGGAATACAGTGGAGTATAGGAAACATTACTGGCGCCCGCTCGAGCAGATCGATGAGTAACGGGATATCAAGTGATCAAGTGATCATGAAAAGGGTGATGTGGATGCGGTCCAAGTTCCAGACCATTTATGAGCACCCGAACTTGTGTTTCGTCTCTGAAAAATGCTGTCTTTCTCTGTCGGATGGCAATGATGTTTATTGGGCTGGATTATTATGATTTTTTGGGGGGGTCACACGGCGCGCTCGGGGTTACTCCTGGCTCTGCACTCAGGAATTACTCCTGGAGTGCTCGGGGACCATTTTTGATGCCGGGGATCGAACCTGGCCATTGGCTCTAAGGCAGACGCCTACCCGCTGGGCTATCGCTCGGCCCCCATTTTATTTTTCACATGCGGTACCTGTCCGGAATAATATGGCACTACCAAAGGTTGAAGTAGTTTGGGTGCTCTTCCATATGGAAAACCTAGCAGGAAAGAGAAATGGGGGCATGTTTGGGGTAGATGGGCTATCGTGTAGAAGTGAGGAGGGGCAGGGTGGGGGGGGGGGGGGGGGGGGTGGCAGTGGGGGGGGGGGGGAGGGGGGCCTGTGGGGGGGGGTGGCCCGTGGGGGGGCAGGGGGTAGGGTTTTGGGAAACATGCCTGGTGAGGATGGGTGTTCTGTGTGGTCGCTTGGTGTTCGTAAAAAAAAAAAAGTGGGGCAGTTCTACTATTCAAGAAGGGAGTCATTCACGACATCGGCAACTATCGCCCCATCTGCCTGTTCGTCTGTCATCCTAGAAGCTGTTTACCGAGTCATCCCTGAACAAGGATTAGCACTGATTACCCACTAGATGATAGGACAACACATGCGAGCAAGCAGGTTTCGGTAAGGATTCAGCACTATCGACCATATCTACACAGTAACCAAGCTCATCGAGGTTTGTCAGGGATTACAAGATACTGCCTGCTGTCTCACGTTCATTCATTTACAGGAAGGCTTTGATTTTGTGGAAGGTACAATGATAGCAGAAATACATCGAGCCCCTAGCTCAAACAGGCATTCAAAACCCAATACATCAAGATCCTTCCTGAGCTGTATTACGGATTCACAACCAGGATAAATCACCAAATCTACAAATACTGTATTTGATCATTGTTGTCAAACATGGTTCGCTAGGGTGATACCATTTCACCAAAACTCTTCAGCGCCACCCTCGAGAACATCATGCGACAATTAGAATGGGAAGGAATGGGAGTGAAGATAGATGGTCGGCAACTACACCACCTCCGCTTTGCTGATGACATCGTTCTAATAACACCAAACATTAGCCAAGCGGCACAGATGCTGGCTGACTTTGACCGAGAATGTGGAAAGATAGGTCTATAGCTGAATCTGAGGAAAACTATGTTCATGAAAAATGAACTAGTTCCTGAGGCCCCATTCACTCTCAATGGAACAAACATCTCTGAATGCAGCAGTTATGTGTACCTAGGTCGAGAAGTCAACTTGATGAATGACCTAAAACCTGAGCTGCGCAGGAGTAAGAGAGCGGCATGGAATGCCTTCAAAGGCATCGAAGAAATAGCTAAAAGGACAAAGACCCGGCTCCGGGCACATCTCTTTGACTCCACCGTTCTCCCTGCATTAACATATGCCTCAGAGACCTGGGCCCTACGAAAGCAGGATGAGAATGCTATTCGGGTCTCCCAGAGAGGAATCGAAAGAGCTATGCTTGGAATATCACACCTCATTCAAGTGAGAGAAGGAATCCGGAGTTCTGACCTCCGTCGCTATTCCAGAATCAGGGACGCTGTCTCGTTTGCCAAGGCATGGAAAATCATATGGGCTGGACATGTAATGCGATTTGGAGACAACCGCTGGACTAGAGCCATTACCGACTGGATCCCACGGGATGTCAAAAGATCACGTGGCCGCCCACCTACAAGATGGTCAGACTTCCTTGTCAAGACCCTGAAGGAACGGTTTGAGGCTCTTCATATTCCTGAATCAACCAGATGCCATTGGGCTACATTGGCACGTGATAGGGTCCAATGGAAATGTTACTGGCGCCCGCTCGAGCAAATCAATGAATAACGGGATTCAAGTGATCAGGTGAGTGAACATGGTTGCTATAGTGCCAAAATCTTTTCATTTTCATGTACTGAGTTATTGTACACCACCAGAGTGCCAGCTGCTCGGCTAGCATAGGAGCCAGAGCTCCGTCAGAGCAGACCGCCCCAAAGCACTGTGACATCCCAGGACGCGAGCCAGAGCCGGCTTTTACCATGGACTTGGCTTTGGTGTAATGACCCCAAGCTTTTACCTGGTGCTGATGTAAAATAGAAACCAGAGCAGTGTTGTGGTTTAGCGCAGACACCCGTGGTGTGTGCAGGTGGGAGAACCAGACAAGAGCTCCCCCGCTGATGCCAGGAAACTTGCCAGTCCGAGCTTTGTCTTAGGAGCAAGGGAACCTCGCGGTACTGATCCCCATGGAGCCCCCTGTACACGTGTGTGGTCCCGATTCTTTTGTGTTGGGGCCTCACCCAGCTGTGCACAGGGCTTACTCCTGGCTCCTGCTCTCAGGGGTCACTCCTGGTGGGGCCCAAGAGGACCGTATATGGTGCAGGGAATTGAACCCAGGTCAGCCATGTACAAAGCGAACCCTCTACTTTCATTGTTGGGGGTCAGCAGAAATCAGTCACATGACTTCCCTCCATCTGGGCATTTCACGTGCTCTGTACCGACCGAGTATCTCCAGGAAGTGACAAACTCATCACCTGAACCCCCAGTCGTAACGACTTAAGGCAGTAGCGTGAGTGAAAACCAGCAGAGGCTGCTGCAGAGACAGGATTATTGCAGTCAGGGAAGTTGTCGAGAAGGGCAGTCTGAGGGAGGAGGCAAGCTCCAGCATCGGGTGTGCAGTCGAAGTTCCCTAAGCGAGGTGCAAGGTGGGAAGGAGGCCCAGATGGTCACAGAATGTTCTAGAAATGATGACGGCAAGTGTCAGCCCTGGGAAGAAGAGCAGCCACGAAGAGGACAGCCTCATGCATCGCAGTATGCTCCTCCGGAACACAGGACGAGCAGTGAGAGGACCCCGGCCTGCCGCTTGGCTCCTGGCCTGGCTTCCACTGCTCGGCGTTTGGGTCTCAGCGTTCAGGCTACCCACAACCCCCGGTCGACCCAGCCGTGGCTAGATAGATCCCAACTTCACCTTCCAGAAAGCTGGTTTGCGAGCCCAGTGACTGTCAATCACCTGTTGGAATTCTACGCAGATTGCTTAATTCTCTCTGAGTGCAGTCGGCACTGCCAAGGCCATGTGCAACCTTTGACTCTGTGTAGTGTGCAGCGAATGGCCATTGGTGTTATTTTCGTTTGTGGCTCGTTTTCAGAGCAGCCCCTTTGGGGGGTGAGATGAGCCAAAGACACAATGCGGGCAGACGTGTTCCCTATTTGTCTGTGAGTCTTCGCCTCCGAAAGCGCCTGCATGAGGACCACGCCTCAGGATTTCTCTCCGGAGAGGGACGGGGTGGGGGCCGGCTCTGGGTCCACGCATGCCCTGTGCAGTGCTCCTTGGCCAGGAGGGGCTGGGATTGTCAGCACTTAATGCTTCAGGCCATATTACTGATTGCCCCTTTCAAATCTCTCAGTAACCATTAACATAAAGATCATCTCACCCTTCTGAGGGACTGGGGGGACACCACCCTTATGCAGGGGAGTCACAGGGCGATGCTAATGCTTAACCCTTTGGTTGCCAGAGACTTTTGCCCCTGCACACAGTGTGTGTGCAGCTGGTTTGGTCGAGGGGCAGTGAAGGGGTTAACTCCATTGGGGGGGAGGGGCGGGGGGCTGCCCTTTGACCACTTCAGGATGAGAGGCATGATGAAATACTTTTCAAAGTCTTCCGTGGAAACACATCATGCATAATTGGAGCAAAAAAAGAATAAATCAAAGCTCCCACCCCCTTTTAGTCTGGTAATTCGTAATTGAAACCATATTGAGGTAAGGGTTGATAACTTCAAAAAACAACTGAGAAAACTGCCCTTCCTATCTAGGTAGGAGTTGTTACCGCGCCTCATTACCCGGGATGCGAAAGTCTGGGGGGGGGGGGGTGGTCGCGTCCACTTCTCTCTACTTAGCCAACCTCTCCTCGCGGACATCACACCCGGGCAGCTGAGTCGTTGGCCCGTTCTCCTGTCACGCGAGTTATACAGAGTGACATTAAACACGGAGGGAAAAAGAAAAAAAAAAGGCCTGGTGGGTCCATAGGACTCTTTGCCCGGCGTCGGCCTGAAATTCCTTGGTGGCAGTTGAGAGAGCCCTGCTGTCGGTGGCAGAACCCTAGTGTGGAGTCCTCGCCCCGGGCCAGCCAGAACGTTTCGGGATGCTTAGCCAAGGGCTCTTGCTACCCTCCTCTCTCTGGCTCTTGTGCTAGGGGACTGGGGCTAACGTGACTCCATGGGGATCCTGCGGGTGCGCCCCTGAGTTTCCCACTGAAATACGGAGGCCGTGTGGGGTGACCCAAGCAAGCCTCATGCACAGCTCGCGTCGGAATCTCATTCTCCCGGTGAAGCCCGGGATTGGGGAGTCCAGCCTCCCTGGGCCTTACTCAGGGCATCCCTGGACCTGAATTCACTCTCCATCCCCCAGCCTCTTGCTCCCCCTTCCTCTCCCTCTCCTCTCTCTCTCTCTCTCTCTCTCTCTCTCTCTCTCTCTCTCTCTCTCTCTCTCTCTCCCTCTTCCTCTTCTCTTTCCCTCTCCCTCTCTCTTTCTCTCCCTCTTCCTCTCTCTTTCCCTCTTTCTCTCCCTCTCTCTCCCTTTCTCCCCCCCACTTCTCTCTCCCTCCTGCCTTCATCCTGTTCACTTGTGTCTCTGCAGCGGGCGGGTGTGGCTGTCACTGCTTCCTTTCCTGCCCTGCCTTTGAACCCTGCCGCTCTCTTAGGAAGCTGAGGAAGAATGAGTATCTGTCAGGGAGAGAAAGAGGAAGAGGCGAGGAGAGGGGCAGGAGGCGACGGGGTCCTGTGCTCCACCAGAACGACGGGCCTGGTGCCGAGGGTTCCCGGGAGTCACCAGGCGTCCCCAGACTGCTCCCTGGGTGCTGAGGTGCCGGGGCCCTGTCCCGCCACACTGGGCCGCAGCCTGGGCCACAGCTAATTGCCAACTTGGCTTTGCCTTTCTCCCCGGCAGCAACTCAGTCCCCGAGTAAATTATGGCAGCTGAAATTTGCTTGATTTCCTGCAGAAAGTAGGGTCAAGAGGTCCCAGACTGTAGACACTCTCTTTGGCCTCCTGGCAGGGGGTCAGTTTTACACCGTATTTCAAGAGGTGCCTGGACGCCAGTTTCTGAAATGTCCTTTCTCTGCTTAAGCCTTTGACGCTGGCGCTCAGTCGGCTGACCTTGCCCTGGTGGCAGGCACGCAGGGCCCACGAGAGGCCCAATTAAAGACCGCCTTGCTCTCCCGCCATTGCTTCTGTGTTCTGAAAGGAGACGGCAGCTGCGGGAAGACGGTGGCAGGCTCTGGCGCCTCGGACAGCCCAGCACATGGGCCCCTGAAGGGAGCAGTGTCGCCTTGCCAGGAGAGGAACTTTCCCAGGGGCACAGAGCCAGTCCTGCCTGTGCCTGGGTTTGGCCCGGCGGTGCCGTCGGAGGAGCCTGCATGGAGTTGGGCTGCGTCTGCTGCGTCCCCACGGGCCCCCGTACCCCTTCTCCAAGAGGGAGGCATGAGCTGATCCCGGAGCTGCACGGTGGCCATGGAGCTGCGCTCCCAGTCACGGCTGCATCCCCGTCATCCTCACTGGCTTCCCGCCAAACAAGTGTCTGAGCAGGAGGCCATGTGCCTCCTTGGCCTCTTTTCAGATGCTTCGGGGCCCGCCTGCTCTGTTGCTCAGGAGCTGTAGACGGAAGGGGCCCCGGATCTGCATGCAGACAAGTGATGGGTGGTGAGAAGGAAGTAGCCAGGGCAGTGCCAGTGACCATGGTGTGTGAAGACGGGTCCTCCTGCAGACCCTCCACCTGGTGCCAGGGGTTTTTTTTTTTTAATGAGGAAGCAGAATACAGGAGCCAGATACACAGCCCCTAACTTAGTGGTTTCAATCACCCCGCCATGATGGCTCCGGCCCACAGTGGGATAGAAGGGCCATACGCCTCTAGTTGAGGGGCTGGAGGGATAGCACAAGCAGGGAGGGAGTTTGCCTTGCACGCAGCAGACCTGGGTTCTATCTCCGGCATCCCATATGGTCCCCTGAGCATCACCAGGAGTAATTCCTGAGAGCAGAGGCAGGAGTAAGCCCTGAGCATCGCTGGATATGACCCAAAAAGCCCAAAAAAGGAAACCACTAGTCTATAGGGGAAACAATAGAAACTGAGAACGCATATTTACAAAGGAATGACATCGTTCTAATAACACCAAACTTTAGCCAAGCGGCACAAATGCTGGCTGACTTTGACCTTGAATATGAAGTAGGTCTACAGCTGAATCTCAACAAAACAATGTTCATGAAAAATGAATTAGTTCCAGATGCTCCATTCACTCTCAATGGAACAAACATCTCTGAATGCAGCAGTTATGTGTACCTAGGTCAAGAACTCAACCTGACGAATGACCTAACACCTGAGCTGCGCAGGAGGAAGAGAGCAGCATGGAATGCCTTTAAGAGCGTTGAAGAAATAGCTAAAAGGACAAAGAATCTCCAGTTCTGGACACATCTCTTCTACTCCACTGTTCTCCCTGCATTAACATATGCCTCAGAGACCTGGGCCCTACGAAAGCAGGATGAGAACGCTACTCGGGTCTCCCAGAGAGGAATCAAAAGAGCTATGCTTGGAATATCACGCCTCACTCAAGTGAGAGAAGGAATCGGAGCTCCGACCTCCATCGACAATCAAGAATCAGGGACGCTGTCTCATTTTCCAAAGCGTCGAAAATCAGATGGCTGGACATGTAATGTGACTTGGAGATGACCGCTGGACTAGAGCCATTACCGACTGGATCCCACGGGACTTCAAAAGATCATGTGGCTGCCCACCTACAAGATGGTCAGACTTCTTTGTCAAGACCTTGAACGAATGGTTTGAGGCTCTTCGTATTCCTGGAGCAAGCAGATGCTATTGGGCTACACTAGCACGTGATAGGATCAAATGGAAATATTACATAAAAAAAAGGGGGCCAGGAAAATCCCTAGCCCCGAGGGGGAAGGCTCAGTGCCCAGTTGAGCAAATCGACGAATAACGGGATGTCAAGTGATCAAGTGATCTCACCATAGAGGAGTTTATGGGGTGGGGGCTGGACATTGCGGCAGTGAGGAAGAGGTGACTGATGGTGTTGGCATGTTTCATGCATGAAACCCTGCCCTTATCAGTATTGCAAATCACGGTGCCTGAAATTAAAAAAAGATTGATGAGGAAAGCCACCATTCTGCTGCCTTGGTCAGAGTGCCAGTCTCTGGCCTAATGCACAAGTGTCCGGAGGCTGGTGGCGGCTTCCCTAGAAGCCTTGCAAGCAGGCTGGAAAATTCTTGGTGCTAGAAGACTCCTTCTGGCAGCCTGAGTTTCTCGCACCCCACTTCCGAAACATTCAGGCCTCCCCGGCGAGCGCACAGGTCCACCGTGGGCTGCTGGCCCTAGTCGGGCCCTGACACCTGTTCCCCATTGACTTTCATTATCCCCAAGGTGGTCAGGAAACCATGATTAAGAAATGCTCCTGCTTAAGTCATCATTACGTTCAAGCATGATGACCTAGAAACACAGAGTTAGGAACACAGCTTTCTAGGTCCGGAAACCCAGGTGCAGGAGAGGTTAAGTGCTCTGCCCAGGTCACCCCAGGTACGGAAGGGGAAAGCGGACCCCCGAGCGAGCAAGTGAGCAGCTTCCAAACTCTCCTCCCAGCCAGGCCCTGTCCTTTCTTCCTTCCTTCCTTCCTTCCTTCCTTCCTTCCTTCCTTCCTTCCTTCCTTCCTTCCTTCCTTCCTTCCTTCCTTCCTTCCTTCCTTCCTTCCCTTCCTTCCTTCCTTCCTTCCTTCCTTCCTTCCTTCCTTCCTTCCTTCCTTCCTCTTCCTTCCTTCCTTCCTTCCTTCCTTCCTTCCTTCCTTCCTTCCTTCCTTCCTTCCTTCCTTCCTTCCTTCCTTCCTTCCTTCCTTCTTCCTTCCTTCCTTCCTTTCCTTTCCTTCCTTCCTTCCTTCCTTCCTTCCTTCCTTCCTTCCTTCCTTCCTTCCTTCCTTCCTTCCTTCCTTCCTTCCTTCCTTCCTTCCTTCCTTCCTTCCTTCCTTCCTTCCTTCCTTCCTTCCTTCCCTCCCTTCTTCCTTCCCTCCTTCCCTCCTTCCTTTTTCTTTTGGTGTATGTGGGGGTATTGGGCCACACCTACTGTTTCTAGGGACTCACTCCTTTTTTTTTCTTTTTGGGTCACACCCGGCGATGCTCACGGGTTTCTCCTGGCTCTGCACTCAGGAATTACTCCTGGCGGTGCTCGGGGGACCATATGGGATGCCGGGATCAAACCCGAGCCGGCACAGGCCGGCCGCGTGCAAGGCAAACACCCTACTGCTGGGCTATCGCCTCCGGCCCCCTCCCTCCTTTGGTTTTGTGCTCAGGGGTCACTCCCTGGCAGTGCTTAGGGACTGAACCAGGCTTAGCCATGTACTAGGCTACGTCCTTGACCCTCTCCCCTCACCCCCATACCAATTCCATTTATTTTTTGGTTGTTGGGACACAACTGGCAGTGCTCAGGGGTCACTTCTGGCTCTGCACTCAGGAATCACACCTGCCCATGCTTGGGAAACCCCGTGGGGTGCTGGGGATCAAACCCAGCTCTTTGCCTGCAAGGCAAGCATCTTGCCCTCTCTGGCTCTTTAATTGCCATTTCTAATCCTACCATTCTATCTCTTATGAACTATGAATGCCTCTGACTCGGGCGTGCTGGTGTGACACTCATCCTCAATCAGCCTCGACTTTCAGGATCACACTTTAAATGATCTTGCACACCTACCCCTTAGGACTTTATTTCACACTCCACGGTGCCCCGCAGGCATTAGCTGGTGCTGTATTGGGAGTAGCGAAGGGGGGGCGATGATTGCACGGACTATGGCAACCGTGGGCCTTCGCAGTGGCCTAACTATGTCCACGGCTCCTTTCTGTCCCCTGCATCCATAAAAAGTCAGGAAGATTCCGAGACTAGGATTGGGGACCACGAAACTCAAAGCAGAAGGGTCAACCCGGCACTGAACGTGAGGCACCTTCTTAGACTGAGGCGCCACGTCTAGATGCAAACTGGGGGGACTTGGCGGCACGGGGCAGTGGCCTCTCCTCGCATGCCTCTTGGTCACGGGATCCAATTGTCTGTCGCGGACACCCTGGCCTTAATATCCTGGTTCTCTTCAGCATCCCGGGCGCGTTCCCACCCATGTGTGTTCCAGGTGGCTGTGCACGTTTCCTGGCCCACGCTGTTCCATCTGGCAAGCAGCTGCCGTTCTCTGCATAGTGGTGGGTGTCCACACTGATGGGCACGAGATTGAGGGGGTAGCAGGGGAGACCCGGCTTGGGAATCCCAGTGCGGGAAAGACTCTGGGGACCCATCAGGAGGAGCATAAGTGGCGCTTTTCGTCGGTCACCTCCGCGGTACTGGTGTTAGGTCCCAGACTTTGTCTGTGTTATGGTCCGTGTACCATGAGCATTTCTGGGAGCTTCTGGGTTGCACACGGTAATGACAGGCCAAACAGCCCATATCGTGTAAAACAGGGCACGGTGCGGTTTTCACAGTTCAGCCCTGGAAGTACTGAAGCCTGTGGATTCTTCAAATGAGCGGGCTGTGTGGCAACGGTTTAAAGACGAAAGAGCAGGGTTGCTCGCTTCAGTGCATATGGAGCAGAATCAGACTGGCCTGGAGATACGCGTAGACCGATGGATGCACTAAGGGCGCACCGATACATGACACGGCTATTCAAAAGCAAACATGGGTGCGAGCATGCATGAGCTGGTCTCCTGCCTGGGCACAGCACATGCTTCTTTTGTTCGTGTCGCTGCTTTCAAAATGACTTCGTACTTCCGTGCTCAAGATACTGAATTTCCTTCATTACTTCGTAAACTTCTTTTTAAAAATGTTCTTTATGTTTTTAATGGAATCATGGTGAGTTACACAGTTACAAAGTTGTTCATGATTGGGTTTCAGTCATACAATGTTCCAACACCTTCCCTTCGCTAGTGTACATTTCTCACCACCCTGCCACCAATGTCCTGTTCCAGTCTGCCACCCAACCCCTAGCCTGCTTCTATGGCAGGAGCTTCTCTCTCTCTCTCTCTCTCTCTCTCTCTCTCTCTCTCTCTCTCTCTCTCTCTCTCTCAACCCCCATGGGTTTACAATACAGATATGAACGGTTATCTTGTATATCTCTTTACCTGCTTTCCGCCCTCATTCTTGCCCACTGGATGGTCATTCCCAAATATCTTTGTCACAGTGGTCCCTTCTCTATCCTAACTGCCCTCCACCCCAAACACACTAGTGGCAAACTTCTAACCAGTACTCCTGGCCTTTGCTAAACTTCCTTTTGGAAGACCATAGAACTGTCAGTCGGTGCCCAGAGCAGACACTCTCTGGCAGGGCCTTGGGATTTCCTCCATCGCTTGTTTCTGGCCTTAAAATCCCTATGCTCCCTGCCCTGTACGGAGCCTTTCCCCTGTGGCCCATGGTGCTGCCCATTTTCTGGGCCCAGAACCTCTCCAGTCTCTCACTGGGTTGTTTCGTCCATATTCTGTGTCGTCTCTCTTGGGGCGCCCCCTCTTCCGTGGATGTTGGATTTCCAGAAGTTTCTTACCTTCTCGGGCCCTGTTTTTATGTCTTTTATCTTTTTGTCCCCCAAGTTGGAATACACTGTCATCCTTTGCAAACGACGCTGGCTTTTTTTGTTTTCCTAAGTAGCACAGTTGTTACTATCCGAGAGTTCTTGCTGCGTGTGATGGAGCTTGTTAAGCCGGAGGCAGCGCCTTGTTTTCCGGGTGGGGTGTCTGCTTTCTCCGGGTTACGGTTTGTTAGGGATGTTGTTCTCACTTCCTCCTGCTGCCGTCTCGGGCCCGTTTCCGCCAAGTCGTTGTGGTTCTGTGTGTTCATGTGGCTTCCGCCCATGCTGAAGATGTTCTGGAGCGCATGTGTGAGAGCGAGCGAGCGAGTGTAGGATCTGTTCAGAGTTAAGAGGGAAGAATGGGGAGCTTCATCAGAGGTTCCCATATGGGAAGGGCGAGCCTAGGCCTGAGGAGGGAGCTTCCCAGGAAGGTCATGGAGTTGTACCTGGACACCTCCAAAACGAAGACAGTGGGGCTCCCCGGAGATTAGATTTTGCACCAACACTCAACCCAGCCTGGTTCCCACGTCTCAGCTTTCCTGGTCAGAGAAAGCATCTTTCTTCTTTCCCTAGCTGAAGCAGGAAGAGGTCACATGGTGGGCTGGAGAAGGGTGGGTGAATTGGATGTTGTCTGCTCCTTACACACATACCTTTTTTTTTTCTAAGTAGGGAGGTAGTTGGGTCATACCCAGCAGTTGTCAGAGCTTACTCTTGGCTCTGTGCTCACTCCTGGTGGGGCTCAGGGGGACCATACAGGGGAGCCGGGGTTGAATTGGGTAAGGAGGGCACCCTACCTACTTACCGTCACTCCGCCTTATCCCTGTTTCTAGCCAGTTCTCTCCTTCCCAGCCCATCCTGTGTCTCACCTCCTGTGGTGTCCTTTGAGCTGGGAGCCCTTATGGGGCTCAGCTATTGGAACTTGTGCTCCTTCATGCCCCCTTTGTTGCTCTCCTGCTGTTGGCCGCTCCCCTTCTATAGTCCCTTTCAAGTCTTTCAAAAGTATGTTAGGGGTCAGGGGTCAGGGATCAGGGACAGTGCTGAGCTAGCATGGACCAGATTTGAGCCCCTGGCACTGCTGGCCCCAAGCAGCACTGCAGTCTCGGGCCTGAGCACTGTGCATCCGGCCTGTTGGCTGGGGATCACCATGGGCAGCCCCGAGACTCCTGACTATTGCTCAGGAGGCCCCAAACCAAAGCGACACGCTGCTTCCGCTCATCGGCCGTCGTTTCTTCTCCCATTTCTGTGTCTTTCCAGTCTCACGGGGTGTCTGTGTTGGCTCTCACTCTGTTGAATGAGGGGAATTTCTGCCCAGGCCTCTCAGGTTTGACTCAAAGTCACTTCTCGACTGCAGAACGTCCTTGCGTGATTCCCAGTAGCGGACTTCAGGGGAGTCGTGCTAATGCCGAGGAAGGGAAAGGTCCAGGTGGTTGCTCAGGGCCAGCCCTAGTCAGAAATGCTGTCCCCCACTGACCCACCCGTCAGGCTCGCTGAGGATGGCAGGGCAGCGGGTGGCCCCATGGGCCTAGGCTCCTCCCGAACCATGTCCATCTGTTCTCTTGCAGAAGTGGGCCAGTGTGAGCAACCCTCTCTTCCTCCCCCTGATCCCACCGCAGTCCCAGGGCTTCACCGCCATCGTGCTCACCTACGACCGCGTGGAGAGCCTCTTCCGGGTCATCACCGAAGTCTCCAAGGTGCCCAGCCTCTCCAAGCTGCTGGTCGGTGTGGAACAACCAGAATAAAAACCCCCTGAAGGTAAGATACAGGTGGGGTTTAAGGGGGCGTAGGCACTCAGGACAGACAAGGTTGGGTGTCTGTGCCATGCTCAACTGCATGCTCTGAACTGGCTAAATTACTCGCATCTTTTGCAGGTCAACAGGCCTGGTGGCCTTGGACATGTCCAGTGGACTGTCCTGCTTTGCCAGTGCTAATATGTTTTGGAGGCAGACTGGCCCCACCCCCATTTTCCCCTCAGTAATCCCACCCCTGTTTCTAGGGTGGCCCATTTAACTACAGAGCCCATGGCCTGCACTGTAGTCACAAGGGGTAGGGGGCTTACTCCAGGAGGATCAAAGGCCAGCGGCCTTGGGGAAGCAGAGCTGGGCTCCCCATGCGTGTACACGGGTGCTTCCTTTAAGAGGCATTAGCTTTGTCCATCCTTATCTCATCTCCCCGGGCCTGGGCATCTTCAGAGAGGACGGTCTGGCTGCCCATCCCTGGACTCTGAGTGGCCTCCCTGCCAGGTGCCCTGCACCCGACTGTTTCCTCCATCACCCTGTTCCCTGCGCGGACACCCTGTGGTCTGCCCGGCCGGCAGCTTGGGCCAAGGACCGTTTGAGTCATTGGATTTGTTTTTGATTCAGGACCCACGAAGCAGCATATTCCACCTGCATTGAGTTTCTCATTTGGTCCTTCGATTATGGATCTTAATCCGGGCACTTCAAAGGCCCTGCCCTTTATAGGCTATTAAAGGCAGGAAGTTTCTGATGGATTAGAGCAAGGAATGAGTTTGAAGTTTGTAAGGCGCACCACTATCGCCGATAAGGTCTGGTTTATTGCCTGACAGTAGTATCTGTGCCTATTTTTTTTTTTTTTTTATGGCTATTCCCTCTTAATTGGTTATACTGAAGTCAGGACGGGCAGTCCCTGGAAACTGCCCGCACTTAGCTGCATGGTGTGGGCCAGAGGGATGCCATTACTTCTGTCTGGTAGACAAGTCAGAAAAAAGCCTCGAGAAAATCCTTCAGCCGCGTCATTAAAAATCTTTCACTCAGTGGGATTTTTGTTCTCTGAAGGAATCATGTACTTCCTTTGTAGATTTATGGAGCCACCGCCTGGCAGACCAAACAGCTATTTCAAGCGAAGGCCTTGCCTTTTGCCCCGAGCTCGCCTCTTTGGGGCGGGGAGGTGGGGAACAGGTGATGGAACTTCTCTCTTTTGCCTCTGGGTCAGGCCCCGGACTTCTCGCCTATCTGTTTGATCTCCTGGCAAAGGAGAAAGAAAGGGTTAGATGGTGAAACAAGGTGCTGACCCCGCCTGAGGAGGAGGAGGAGGAGGAGGAGGAGGAGGAGGAGGAGGAGAAGAGGAGGAAGGAGGAGACACACAGGCCGGGAAGGCACTGCAGAGAGAGCCAGAGGGGGCCCCGCCAGCAGGAACTGGGGTCCCCTCCTCCCGTTGCTGCTGCTCCCCAGAAGAGAACTGTGGGGGGTTCATCCTCTCTCTTCCAGGACCAGGAGGTGTGCGCCACTGGGGACCAGACTCTGGAACCGCCCCTCGGGTCGCCACCGTCCCTTCCACTCAAGCCTGGGCTCCTGCCCACATTGTCCCTGCTCCTCCCTGCTCCTCCCCATTCCTGCCCATCACTACCCGCTCCACCCGCTCCTGCCTCCGTCCACCCGGACTAGAGTCGCAGGTGCTGAAGGCAGGTGCTGAAGGCTGGCCGCGGTCTCCTGGGAAACGGAGCTTAAGGAGCCTCTCTGGGCTAAGTGACGTGGATTCCCTCTGGTGGCTGGGAGTCTCTCCTTTCTGGCCAGTGTCTGGGCAGGCTGCGAGAAGGGACAGGACAGTCCTCATCTGCCCTGTTTGGCCCAGTCCCTGGTGGGGGCTCGGCGTGGAGCAGTCGCCCTGAGACAGGCTGGGGAGCCGGGTGTTGGGTTTTTAGCAGACCTCCCTGAAATGTAGTGTTTAACAGTAGAACCAAGACTTCACTTTATTTTTAAATGTTATTGTTATTATTATTTTCTGGGCCCCGGGATGAACCCAGAGCCACGGCAGAGCCTGGCAAGCTATCCATGGTGCATTCGATATGCCAAAAACAGTAATACTAATGGACCTCACTCCTAATGAATGGAGACATTGCTGGCACCCGCTTGAGTAAATCGATGAACAACGGGAACACAAGTGACAAGTGATTATTTAAGGCCACACCCAGCGGTACTCAGGGCTTCCTCTTGGCTCTGCACTCAGGAATCATTTCTGGCAATACTCAGGGGACCATATGAGATGCTGAGGGTAGAACCTGGGTCGGTGTGCAGGGCAAACTCCCCATCTGTTTTACTGGTGCTCTGACCCCCCACCCTCACTTATTTTTGAGATCCTTAGTTTTGGGGAGGGGAGCCCTGGGTGGTTCCCCATTCCATTTCTGATGGACCTAGACCCACTCCGCTTTTCTCTGACGATGCTTCCCAGGCCAGGCTGCAGCTCTGCCACTGGGCTTGTTCGGGAGTGTGGGAGCCATATTTCATCTCCGGTGGGGTGTCCATCCCATGGCAGTGGGGCTGTCACCTCGGGGCCTCCTATATATATTTTGGAAATACCAAGTCCAAGGCTTTGAAATCTTAGAGGCCAAAGTGATGTTTTTCCACTCTCTCTGCATTTACTAAAATAAATATCGCGGTAAATGTGTTGGCTGCTGAGAGAATTAATGTAGGCAGAAACCACCCCCCCCTTTATTTTTATCACTCTCCAACACAACCAAATTCCTTCCACCCCCTTTGGTTCCATTTAAGTCTAAATTGCTTGGTTTGAAATTTAAGCAAATGCCCCAACCAGGCAATAGAAATCTCCAGCGAGCTTTCGTCACGTAGGTTTTTTGCTCTGCCGGAGGAGTGAGCCGGCCCTGTGTCCCTCCTCCCTGATTCTTGGGCTCCCAGACCTTGTGGACGCGGTGCTGACCCTGCCCGGTCTTTGGCCTCCAGTTGGAAGTGATGACACTGGACATTTCATGTCAGTACGCATCAGCCTTCTGTGTTAGTTCCATTGCTCTAGGGACTCCCCAACTAGCCCCTGATTCAGATATGATGGGTGGGGTTGGGGGGGTAGTGCTGGGTGATGGTTCCTTGATCTTCGTGAGCAGCAGGGGGTTGGCTGGACATGTGGGGAGAGTCAGCCAGGACTGGTGACTGGCAGCTAGAAGCAGCAGCCTCCTTCCTTCCTCCAGACTGAATTCTCCCATGGGAGCCCCAGCTGGCCCCGAGCCGTTGGGGTTAATCCTGGAGGCTGCCCAGGGTCTGCAGATGGGTTGTCTGAACATTTTTTGGGGGTGTCATCTGCAGTGTGTCCTGGGACAGTGATCTGCAGTGCGCCATCTTCAGGCACCCCAGATGATTTTGTACTACCTTGGCCAAGTTCTGAGAGGAGTACTCCTCGCTCGCGTCTGTCTTGGCGTCCAGCACTGAGAAAACTATGCGTCAGAGCAGGTCTTGGGAAGACGTCCTTCATCCTCAACGTGCGTTTTCTCCCGGAGCTGTGCGCTGAACTTTGGGAACTCTGACGTTGCCAGGCCACCTAGCATGACTGTTTGTGTTTCCTAACTTCAGCCAGTAGGTTTGGGGGGAAAAGACCTGTTTTAGATGACCCAGGGAAGTGCAAAGTGACTTTCTCTGCCACTGCAGATTCACAAGAGGAAACACACACACACAAGAGAGAGGGTATGTTGTTCCGTTCAGCATTAGAAGGAATAAGAGAAGAACCACTTGGGCAGCAGCAAGGGACTTAGAGCGTAGAGTCTGGAGATTTCTGCTCTGATAGTTTCCTCCCGAGGCCCAAGAGCCGTCCCAGACCCTCTGTCTAGGCCACTTCCAGGCTGTGAGAGAGACGCGGTGCCTAAGACTTCCCAAGAATCCAGTTGGGAGCGTGTTGTTTTAACCACACGTTCTGGTGTAGAACAGCCCGGCGCACACATCCACGTGTCCTACCGTAGCTAGACCATCTGTGTGTGCATTCTGCGTCCCAGGGGTAAAGGACCATGTTCAGTGCATTTACAGTGCAGCCGGTCAGCTGGCCGGCTCACAGGGAAGCTGTTGCTCTCCCACTGTATCAGACGGAGAGAAGTGAAACTCACAGTCACTGAGTCATTTGCCTTCAGATCAGTGGCAGGACCAGACGTAAGCACAGCACGTGCCTCTCCGGGACCCAAGGCCCAGCTGCCCCTTCCAACAAGCCCCACTTGAACTATATAGTGCTTCGTCCAGTCTCTGATTTGGGACAATATATCAAAGAATTAGGCCCTTGGCAGGGACTCAGAATAAATCTATTCTCTCCCTGTCCGCCCCACCCAGGGAGGGAGGGTCACACCCAGGACTTATTCTTGGCTCTGTGGTCAATAATCGCTCTTGGCGGTGTGGTACTCAGGTGACTAACCATATGCAGTGCTGGGGATTGAACCTGTGTCAGCTGCAAACAAACACATTAGCCTCTGTACTCTCTCTCTCTCGCTCTCTCTCTCTCTCTCTCTCGCTCTCACCCCTAAGCCTCTTCTTTGACAACACTAGTGAAAATAAAGGCCTTTATATCTGGTACAGCTCTGTATTACCATTCTGCTTTCTTCTCCCTATACTGATTTAGGCATGATTTGTTTTAAAGTTATTATTATTATTATTTTTTTTTGCTTTTTTGGGTTACGGCGATGCTCAGGGGTTACTCCTGGCTCTGCACTCAGGAATTACTCCTGGCAGTGCTCAGGGGGCCATATGGGATGCTGAGGATCGAACCTGGGTCGGCTGCTGCGTGCAAGGCAAATGCCCACCCGCTGTGCTATCGCTCCGGCCCCAAAGTTACTCTTTCATGAATCAGAATTTACTGTACTAAGGTTGCACTACTTTAAGGACAGCTGTAATTATGAGACTTGCTCTTTGATTGTTGCTCCCTGACCCTCTTGTCCCTCGAGCCTAAGAAATGGGAACACCACTGAAAAAGTGAGGGGACACAGGGAATTCTGTCAGCTTTCTGTACTGTGATCTTGGCACTGCCGAGCCAGTGTTGGGAACCATTTTCCTTTGTTCAGATTTGGCTTTCTGGCCCAGCTTAGAACAGAGGGGCCTAGAGGGATAGTACAGGGGTAAGGCCTTTGGCTTCTCGTGGCCAACCGCCTACCTGGGTTCAGTTCCCAGCCTCCCATATGTTCTCCTTTTTTTTTGGGGAGTCACACCTGGTGATACTCAGGGGTACTCCTGGCTCTGCACTCAAGGATTACTTCTGGCGGTGCTTGAGGGACCGTATGGGATGGTCGATGATGGAACCCGGGTTGGCGCGTGCAAGGCAAACACTCTCCCTGCTGTACTATCACTCCGGACCCCCACCCCCTTTTTTACCCAGGATTGGTCCCTGAGCTCAGAGCCAGAAGTAAGTCCTGAGCACCGCAGGGTGTAGCCCAGAGCCAAAAACTGAAAACCAAAAAAATCCAGCAAACAGGAAAAGGTAATGATGTTTCCGGAAGTATCAGGGTTCACTCTTTACCTCCATTGATTCTCCACACTGAGACTTCAGAGGACCACGTTAGTTCATTATGGACACACAGCTGACCCAGGTTCGATCCCGGCATCCCATAGGGTCCCCCAAGTATTGTCAGGAGTGATCCCTGAACACAGAGCAGGAGTAATATCTGAGCACTACCAGGTGTGCCCCCACTAACACCCCCCTAATAAAAGGAAAAGAAAGTCCCCAGAGCGCAGAAGAAAAGCCCCCTCCTCCAAAACATCCTGCCAGCGCCCTCTATTGGCCAGGCTTATGGCTGTGCCTTGGAACAGAGGAAGTACCACAGTTCAGAGAATAGATGTCCACTTGCCTGGGGTGAATTGATGGCCCAGAGACCGTCATTAGGCTGCTGGCACGGAGTTCCTTGAAGCATCCTCTAGAGGTCCTGCCCGGCCACCCCCTACCTTGTCCGCCTCAAAGGCTGTTTCCTAGTGGCAGCTCCTTTCTTCAGAGGGTGACACCCACATGCAAACGCACAGTGTGGTGCAGAGGCGCTGTGTCTCAGGGTGACCCAGGAACCCAAGACAGCTCCAGGCACCCCGGAGCTGCTGCAGGGAGCCTGCGAGATGGAACGTCCCCTGGCAACACTCACGGGCCTCCCCTCCTGCTCACTCCTGCAGCCTCTCACAGGGTGCTCTGCTGGCCTTGCTCCTGTTCCAAAGTGTTCAGGTTTTCATCTATTGTTGTTTCCAGTGGCTGGGCGGGAGGAGAGGTGAGTTGGATTTTTGTTTGTTTGTTTGTTATTGCAGTTGCCAGTTTGTGGTGCTTTTCTGGTCTCTTTTTCTTTTTCTTTTAAGCTCTGTTAAACCTTTCCCTCTTTGAGGGGTTGAAGGTGTTTGGGCGACACCCCATGATGCTCAGGGGTTATCCCTAGCTCTGTGCTCAGGTCTGAGGTCTGACTTCTGGGGTGCTCAGGGGACCATACCTGGTGCTGGAGATTGTAACCAGGGTCACAGCCCCTGGCAGCCACGTGCCAGGCATGTACCTCAGCCTCTGCACTGGCTCTCCAGTCCCTGTTGTTCTTGTTTCTGTGGTGTCGGGCACGGACCCGGGGCCTCATGGCTGCAAGGTCTCTGCTCAGCCCCTGAGTTCCAGCCCTGTCCCCCTCCTTTTTAATTTTTTTTTTTGCGTCACACCCGGCGATGCTCAGGGGTTACTCCTGGCTCTGCACTCAGGAATTACTCCTGGTGGTGCTCGAGGGGCCATATGGAATGCCGGCGATCGAACCCAGGCCGGCACAGGCCGGCCGCATGCAAGGCAAACGCCCTACCCGCTGGGCTATCGCTCCGGCCCCACCTTTTTAATTTTTAATGCAGCAAATGGGTATGTCTCCCACAAATAAAGCCTTTTTGAGTGTGTGTGTGGGGGATATTCCCCCATTTTGTAAGAGCACCAGGGAGTCCTGCTGGTGGAGGCTGGAGAACTGTCGTGCTTGCAGGCAGGGCAGACGCTGCCTCCCTTTGCAAAGTGACCATGAATGCGTGGCCTGAGCACATGCGGATGATAGATTTATGGGGCAGGAGTTTTGTTTATTCGGGAGCAAACAAGAATAAGGATGGCTGCCAGCGCCCGTGAGGGGGCTTCCTTGCTTGGCTCCGTACCTGGTGGAAGCGTGGGCTCTTCAAGTCGCTGTCTGCGCTCCAAATCCTGCTTGCTCTTTGATGCTGGGCGGATTTAGCTTCGTGAAACTAGCCTTATCGTTTATTGGCTCTTTAACCCTGGTCAAGTTACTTAACCTCCCGGAGCCTTGTAAATACCACTTTGTAAATAATTTCTGCCCCAGAGGAGGATCGAATGGCATTTCACCACCAGACTGTCTGACGGCGCCAGTCGCTGGGTAAAGACCACCCCCTCACCTCTCCACCCCCTATCTCTACCCCCCCATCTCCCCTCTGTGGATTCTCACCCTCATCTGCCTCCCCATCCAGCCTCCTGGTTGTACCCAGCCTTTAATCCCACCCCTGGATTCACTGAGGATGTGATTTGGTGCCGGAAGCATAGCTGCCCTCAGCATTGCTTGTTACTGATTTAAAAGACAGAGAGGCCCAAAGCATCATTTATTTGGTCTCTTCCTCAGTGAGGTGGTTTCATTGGGAACTGGGGGAGCTTTTTGGCCTGGGCTGATTCAGACTGGTCAGGCCCCAGCCTTACTTTCAGGCGTCCCTCTCTCAGGCACGCTGGATTCTCCAAGCCACGTGATGTCTCTCATCTTCCGGTCCTCGTGCTGCTGAAGCCTCCACAGGCATTTCCAAGATCTCTGGACAGCTGCAAAGGAGGAGTTGTGTCATGCACTGTTGAATGGCACACTTTTTAGAAAATCAGGAAGCCCCGGGTGAAACGGCTTCAATCATTTCAAAGTATCACTTGTATCACTTCACTTGTCTTCCCGTTGTTCATCGATTTGCTCGAGCGGGTGCCAGTAATGTCTCCGTTCATTGGGAATGAGGTTTATTATTGTTGCTGTTTTGGGCATATCGAATACACCACGGGTAGCTTGCCAGGCTCTGCCGTGGCTCTGGGTTCATTCCAGGGGGCCCAGTCTTTTCCTATGTCAGGCCTAAAAAAACTGACACCGAAGGTATGACACCAAGAAAAGTAGTTACTATTAATAGAAGAGGCAAAATATGCTCGGCCCTGAAATGCAATCATGAGTAATACAGTACCTCTCCTGACCTCCTGACTTTTTTTTTAACTCATTGTTTCAGTTAAAAAAAAAGATAGATGGCTTTCACAATATTAAAGATAATGTTGTTTAATGAAGAGAATAGCTGCTTAAGGTAAATAATTGTTTAAAGTGAATGGCCAAGAGCTGGAGCAATAGCACAATAGGGAGGGCATTCAGTCAACCCGGTTCGATCCCCGGCATCCCGTTTGGTCCCCTGAGTACTGCCAGGAGTAATCCCTGAGCATTGCGCGTATGACCCAGAAAGCAAAAATTAAAAAAAAATAATTAAAGTGAATGACGCCATCATATGGATGGCCAAAAGGCATATGAAAAAGTATCCAACGGGGGCGGGCGATAGCCCAGCGGTGGGCGTTCGTGGGGGCCTGTGCAAAAAAAAAAAAAAAAAAAAAAAAAAAGTATCCAACGTCAGGGAAATGAAAATTAAAATGACAGTGAGGTACCACCTCATACCAATGAGCATGCCAATATCAAATACATTGGTTGGTAACCCATGATGGTGGGAATGTTTTCTGGTTCAGTCTCTATGGAAAGTAGTATGTTGATTTCTCAAAAATTAAGAATGTAGCTCCATGGGATCCAGTGATTCCACTTTTTGGCATCTAACCTCAGGAAGAAAATGTAAAGGCCAGTCTCGAATTGGAGGTTTCTCTGATGCACTAGAAAATTCCGCATGATAAGTCCTAGACATTTGAGATATGCTCTGTAAAGTGGGTCACAAGAGACCAAACCCCATGAATTGGAGGAAGGGGCCACTGGCGGGAGACAGTTCCCAGGGGCGGGAGGGAGGCACCGGCGAGGGAGTCCCCCGGGTATGGCCGCCCAGGGCTTGTACCTGTTTGTCCTAGCAGAGCCACAGGCCAGAGCTGCAGCAAGCTCGGCTCAGAAGGACGCAGCCGAGGCCGTGTAGTTCCGACCACAGACTGTGGCACGGGGGTGTGTGTGTGTGTGTGGGGGGTTGTGCATTCGGGACTCGGTGCCTCCTGGCCTCGTGACCTTTTGGTCCTGTATCATTTCTGCCTCTCGGTTTGCGGTGCGTGGAAGGCAGCCTTCACGTGCTCTGGTTAAGGCAGTATTGAGCCCGGCAGCGCAGTGAGGACTGAGGGTAAAGACAAGGCATGGAGAATATAAAACATGAGGAAAATGCCTCTGTCAGAAGCTCCCGCTGCAGTTGTCTCCATGTGGATTTAATGAGAGCCGGGATGTAAGTTGATTCTTTCATCTCATTTGTGAGACGATGCTTTCACCACGTTACCTCCTCAGAAAAAGTTAGAGGAGTAATAAATTCCATGTTGTTGTTGGGTTTTGTGCATATATATATATAGTTTTGGGTTTTGTTTTTTAGAATCTCTCTGGCCCAAAATCCGGGTTCCATTGAAGGTCGTGAGGACGGCCGAGAACAAGCTGAGTAACCGCTTTCTTCCCTTACGACGAGATCGAGACAGAAGCCGTCCTGGCCATCGATGACGACATCATCATGCTGACCTCGGATGAGCTGCAGTTCGGTTATGAGGTGAGGGGGCTGGCGCTGGGGCTATGGCTCTTGAGTTTCTATTGCCTTGTCCAGGCTGGTCTTTTCTAGTAAAAAACAAACAAACGCACACACAATGTTTTGGTGGGCCAGAGCAACACAGAGCAGTGGGTAGGGTACTTGCCTTGCATGTAGCCGACCCAGGTTTGGTCCCTGGCACCTGCGATGGTCCCCAGAGCACTGCCGGTGTGACCACAAAAATAGCCAACAGAAAGTGTTTGGTTTCATCCTCTGACATCATTGAAAAATTTTGGTGGAATTGGGGCGGAGCAATAGTCCAGCAGGTAGGGGCGTTTGCTTTGCATGCGGCCAACCTGGGTTCGATCCCTGGCATCCCATATGGTCCCCCAGGCACCGCCAGGAGTAATTCATCAGTGCAGAGCCAGGAGTAACCCCTGAACATTGCCGGGTGTGACCCAAAACAGCAAAAAAAAAAAAAAAAATATTGGTGGAATTCAAATCACGGGATGGAAGAGTCAGGGTGGATGAAGCCGGTCTCTAAAGCTCAGGATTAAGGCTGGAGCGATAGCAGAGCAAGGCAGGCTTTTGCCTTGCCCGTGGTCAACCTGGGTTCGATCCCGGAATTCCCATATGGTCCCCTGAGCACCGCCAGGAGTGATTCCTGAGTGCAGAGCCAGGCTTGACTCCCAGACATCACCTAGTGTGACCCACAAAAAGCCAAAAAACAATCCTTGGGGCTGGTTGGGGGGGAGTCTAGTTCCAAAAGGGTGACGGTGCCCTCCCCTCTGGTTGGGAACTCCCAGGGAGAGTCCCAGGCGCAGCGCGTCTCCCTGGCGTTTAACGAGCACTTAATCGCTGTCTCCTCTGAAGAGTGAGTGCTCCCCAGGCTGGAGCAGCTGGGCCCCGTGACAATAAAAACATCAGGTCGTGAAGAAGCCGCCGGCGACACTGATAGACAGAAAGCAGAGCTGCAGGGCGGCGGCCGTGCTTGCGTCTGGGCCTCAGAGGCAGGGGCCTCCTGTCTTGAGGGAGCCGCATTCCCTGTCGCCTGCCCATTCGCTGCAGCTGATGGATGAGGCCGGGTTCAGAGGTTAAGTATGGAGACCAGGAAAGGTCTCCCCGGGAAAGTGCCAGAGTCGGGCCTGCTGAAAAGCAGACGGGAGGGATGAGCCCCGTGAGGGTGGATGTCCGTAAGGGCGGTGGGTGGCGGCGGCATTGGGCCTGGAGCACCACCGAAACGTCACAGCAGGGGTGGGGGTGGGGGGTCCCGGAAAAGGTCACTTCCCCCCACCCTTAAGTCACTCCACCTTTGGCAGAGAGCAGGGAAGACACGCATCATCCCTGAACCGACTGAGGTTCAGTCATCGTCATCGTGAGCTTTTGAAGAACTGCCGAGATAGTATTAAATGAAAGTGTGATAGAGGAAAGAGTCATTTTCTAGCCCTAAAATTAGGTTTAAGGGGGGAGATAGAGGAATCCCACCACCACCAAAAAATGGGACACTCGTGTTTCCCTTGATTTCTTTTTATTTTCTGCCAGCTCAGTGACTGACTTCATTTCAGCGTAAAAGAAGCGCTGGGGTCTGCTGGTGTGTGGACCCTGGGTGGTGGAGCTCTCGCCAGCAAGAGGCTTGAAAGAAGCTCCTAGCACGCACAACCCTCTCCTTGGATTTCTTGGAGTTCAGAGACTGTCTTTGTGCAGGACCACAGGGGCTGTTGGTGGAGGGTACAGTGCCCTCCCAGTTTGCCAATGGAGGCCATTTCTGACTTGTTTCCTGACCCTACTGTGTGGCAGAAAAGCGAAAAAGACCAGTGTTCTCTGCCTTCATTTTCATAGATTGGCTTCAAACTGTCACCACATGTTTAAGCTTGTGGTACAGGCAAGTAGGGAAACAGCATCCCTTTTTGAAGGGTTACGGGCCCAGGCAGACAGAATGCTTCCTCCTATACTCAGGCCAGGGATCACTCCGGGCAGTGCTTAGGGAACCTTCTAGATTGCCGGGGATCGAACCTAGCTCAGCCACGGACAAGCAAGGCAAATGCCCCTCCTCACTGAACTGTCTGTTGAGCCGGCCCCGAATTCCTCCTCGGGCTCTCTGAGTCTCAGCGAGAGCCAATAAAGGAGCAGCAGACCATGTTTTCCTCTGCAGTGTGAGTCGAACCTGTACCTTCTACAAATGTGGGAACTCGGGACCTCTTTCAACCTTGCGTTCCTGTTGGGCAACAAAGTACATTGATGAAGGAGGTGTAGAGCCTTGAGGGTCTGGGCTGACTCCTTCCCCTGTTTCCCCCATCACCTTGGTTTGATCTGACGTTTTGTATCCAGGGAAATAGGATACTGGGAAACGCCTCCTTTTCCATCCACTGCAGTCGCGCCCAGAGAGGACAGGCAGCAGAGCGTCCTTCCTGGCCACAACTATGCCAGTGCCTCGGGGTATGAGGGTGTCCTTAGGACCATCCCCAGACTTGCCGCAGAGCTCCTGCTTTCTTCCTTCCCATCCCTGAACCCATAGAACCTCTGCCTCTGGTCCCACAGACCAGATTAGTTTCTGAGAATGGCATAACCTCTGCTAGCAAATGATGGGTTGTGAAGGGTGATGTGTGAAGCCTGTGTTTCTTCTGAAATAGAAGCCCCAGGGGCCAGGGCTCTCGTCCCTGGGCCTTGTCCTCTGTGTCTCACCCACTTGGTTCCTCTCTGTGCGTGCTCTGTTGTGTTGGATGATGGATGAATGTGCCTTCATTGCCAGCGCCATGAGGAAGGAAACGATGGTCCTTACCCATATGCCTTACCCATATGGTCCTTACCCATATGCCTTCACACTTGTCTTGGCTCCAGAATCCATATCCAGTATCGGGTCTTTTTGTTGGATATAGTTAGATTGAATGACCCCCCACCACACACACCCCTTCATTCTTCCAATGGAGATTTACGAGTATATTGTCACATAAGTAGCTATACACTAATATTCATAGCAGCATTTATGTACTTCCCCAACACTGGAGTAGAGAAAGGACAGAACCGATGTCTTGTAAGAGCTGAATGGGCAGCCAGTGGTGGTGATCTGCACAGAGCCCTGCTGCTCCTCAGACCCAGGAACGAGCTGCTGCTCATCTGAGAATAGTCTTGCTGAGTGAGAAGCTGGAAAGGGACAGAGCTTCATTCAGCTCTGAAAGGTGGGTTTGGATCTTCATTTCTGTATTCCAAGAGGTTAGCGGTCACCTAGAAGAGGGGTGGAAAAGGATGAAGCTGTAAAGAGTGTGAGGGGAGAATAATAACCAGTTCCAAAAGCTTTTAGGGGAAACAGTTGTGTTCGGTGTCTTAACTGGGATGGTGGTTTCACTGGTGCACACCGATGTCAAAACATACACTTTAAAACAGGTTGTTTGGGGTTGGAGCGATAGCCCAGCTGGTAGGGCGTTTGCCTTGCACGCGGCCCGCCCATGTCAGCCCGGGTTCAATCCCCGGCATCCCATATGGTTCCCGAGCACTGCCAGGAGTAATTCCTGAGTGCAGAGCCAGGAGAAACCCCTGAACATTGCTGGGTGTGATCCAAAAAAGCAAAAAAAAAAAAAAAAAAAAAACCAAAAACAAAACCAGGTTGTTTATCTTGTTTTATCACATGTCAACTCTGTTTCCCAAAAAGCTGCCCAGAATAACGTTTATACACCTACAGTAGCATAAAGAAAAGACCTACTTGAAATCATTAATAAGATAAATTCAAGGAAAGTTACAAAGCAGTGCTGAGGAAAATTGCAGAGCAACTTTATAGAGAGACAGATCATTACACCAGGATCCATGGGTCTTATTAGTAATTTTTCCTCGCAAAATTGTTCTGTAAATTCAAAACAATCTTAGTCAAAATCCCAGAATTTTTTTATTTTTATGAAATTGAGAAGCTAGTTCTAAAATGGGAAGGGAAATGAAGTAGACCTGGAAAAACTAGGTTTTCTTAGTTCTCTTTCTTCTCTAAAGTTGCAGGACATAGACAACTGTATTTTCAAACCTAAGCTAAAACTACAGTCACCCAGAGTCTCTTGGTATTGGCGCCAGTGTACACATATACAGCTCTTGAAACAGAATAGTCCAGAAATAGGCCATACATGTTTGTTTGGTCAAAGTCAGCCAGCATTTGTGCCGCTTGGCTAATGTTTGGTGTTATTAGAACGATGTCATCAGCGAAAGCCAAGCAGCACAAATGCTGGCTGACTTTGACAGAGAATGTAGAAAGATAGGTCTACAGCTGAATCTAAAGAAAAATGTTTATGAAAAATGAACTAGTTCCTGAGGCCCCATTCACTCTCAATGGAACAAACATCTCTGAATGCAGCAGTTATGTGTATCTAGGTCGAGAAGTCAACATGATGAACGACCTAAAACCTGAGCTGCGCAGGAGGAAGAGAGCAGCATGGAATGCCTTCAAAGGCATCGAAGAAATAGCTAAAAGGACAAAGAACCTCCGGCTCCGGGCACATCTCTTTGACTCCACCGTTCTCCCTGCATTAACATACGCCTCAGAGACCTGGGCCCTACGAAAGCAGGATGAGAATGCTATTCGGGCCTCCCAGAGAGGAATTGAAAGATCTATGCTTGGAATATCACACCTCACTCCAAGTGAGAGAAGGAATCCATAGTTCTGACCTCCGTCGCTATTCCAGAATCAGGGACGCTGTCTCATTTGCCAAGGCATCGAAAATCAGATGGGCTGGACATGTAATGCGATTTGGAGATGACCCTTGGACTAGAGCCGTTACCGACTGGATCCCACGGGATGTCAAAAGATCACGTGGCCGCCCATCTACAAGATTGTCAGACTTCCTTGTCAAGACCCCGAAGGAACGTTTTGAGGCTCTTGATATTCCTGAATCAACCAGATGCCATTGGGCTACATTGGCACGTGATAGGGTCCAATGGAAATGTTACTGGTGCCCGCTCGAGCAAATCGATGAATAACGGGATTCAAGTGATCAAGTGATCAAGTGATGTTTGTTTGGTCAGTTTATTTTCAGCAAAAGTTATTTCAGCGGAATATGGACTGTCTCTTTGGGGGGGGCAAGAACATTTGGGGCATATAATAAACCAGGGGCTTGGAGACAAGGGGTCATGACCTTTATTGCCCACTATATAAAAATTTAATTGATAATCAACCCAAGTCATAAGTGCCAGCACTAAAATTAGAAAGTGAGTTGAGGAAAATGAAGGTAACTCAGTTTCCCTGGGCTAAGCTAAACAGTGAGTCTCAAATACAGGACAAAAGAGCCAGACCATAGAAAAAGGAGCAAAAGTGTCGCCAGAGCTGCAGTACAGCAGGGAGAGCGTTTGCCTTGTATGTGTCTGACCCGAGTTTGATCCCCCGGCATCCCATATGATTCCCTGAGCCCCACCGGGAGTGATCCCTGGAGGCAGAGCCAGAAGCGAGTCCTGAGCACTGCCAGATGTGGACCCCAAACAGAAGCAAAATAAGAAGAAAAATGGATCGACTGGACTTTGGTCCACATCGATGATACTTCAAAAGACACTTCTAAGTGTGTGGAAAGGTTAGAGACTGAGAAAGTTGTTCAAAGCGTCTGTGACTGGGACAAGTGACGAAATATATAGAGAACTCACACAATACCATTTAGGAGAAAACAGATGAAAATTAGAAAAGAAGTTTCAAACAGATGTTTGACCAGGAACATCCAGAAATGCCGACCGAGGGAAAGGACTTCCTCAGCAACATGGACTTGGGACCATTCCGCGAGTGAAGCACACCGAGCGACAGCGAGCGCCACGCAGGTGGCCCAGTAGGGTGGTCGCAGGTTGGTGGGGATGTGGAGCAGTTAGAACTCCCAGATGTGACCGACGCAACTCCAGGGAGGCGGCCTGCGTGCAGAACAGCGTGGCAGGTTCTCATGAAGCAAGAGGGACACTTCTTATAGGCCCCGCTTCCAAAAATAAATAGAAACACGTGTCTGCAGAAACCCTCGACTCTTAGTTTTATGCTCTATTATCAAGATCTGAGAACTAGAAACCAGTAGCAAACGGAAGAACAAACCATGGCCCATCTATGCCTTGAAAAATACTAGTTTAGCAATACAAACAGCTGCTGACTCATGTTAACAATACGGATAAGTCTCAGAGGTGTTATGCCGGGTGAACAGAACCAGATGCAAAAAGAGACCGTGGGTCCATATGTGTGGGATTGTAGAGTAGGCGAAGAAAGAAAGAATACCCCCTGCATTGCCGGGGTTGGGGATGAGCTGACTAGGAAATGCCATAGGCGTGCCGTTTCTAATAACCCGGCCTCGCCCCTGTCCCTGCTGGCTTTCTCCTGTGTTGGCGCTGCTACATGTACCCAGCTTCTAGGACTCTGGGTGTTCCTTTTGAGCTCTGAGAATCCCCAGACAGGAAGCCATTGAGCAAGGGGTGCAGTGTGGGGAATCTCAACCACAGTGGGGTGCAGTGTGGGGAGTCTCAGGCGCAGTGGGGTACAGCGTGGGGAGTCTTAGGCACATGTGGGCTACAGCGTGGGGAGTCTCAGGCGCAGTGGGGTACAGCGTGGGGAGTCTTAGGCACATGGGGTACAGCGTGGGGAGTCTCAGGCGCAGTGGGGTACAGCGTGGGGAGTCTCAGGCGCAGTGGGCTACAGCGTGGGGAGTCTCAGGCGCAGTGGGGGTACAGCGTGGGGAGTCTCAGGCACAGTGGGCTACAGCGTGGGGAGTCTCAGGCACAGTGAGGTACAGTGTTGGGAGTCTCAGGCGCAGTGGGGTACAGCGTGGGGAGTCTTAGGCACAGTGAGGTACAGCGTGGGGAGTCTTAGGCACATGGGGTACAGCGTGGGGAGTCTCAGGCGCAGTGGGGTACAGCGTGGGGAGTCTCAGGCACATGGGGTACAGTGTGGGGAGTCTCAGGCACAGTGAGGTACAGTGTTGGGAGTCTCAGGCGCAGTGGGGTACAGCGTGGGGAGTCTTAGGCACATGGGGTACAGTGTGGGGAGTCTCAGGCACAGTGGGCTACAGCGTGGGGAGTCTCAGGCACAGTGAGGTACAGTATTGGGAGTCTCAGGCACAGTGGGGTACAGCGTGGGGAGTCTTAGGCACATGGGGTACAGCGTGGGGAGTCTCAGGCGCAGTGGGGTACAGCGTGGGAGTCGCAGGCGCAGTGAAGTACAGTGTGGGGAGTCTTAGGCACATGGGGTACAGCGTGGGGAGTCTCAGGCACAGTGGGGTACAGCGTGGGGAGTCTCAGGCGCAGTGGGGTACAGCGTGGGGAGTCTCAGGCGCAGTGGGGTACAGCGTGGGGAGTCTCAGGCGCAGTGGGGTACAGCGTGGGGAGTCTCAGGCGCAGTGGGGTACAGCGTGGGGGAGTCTCAGGCACAGTGAGGTACAGCGTGGGGAGTCTCAGGCACAGTGGGGTACAGCGTGGGGGAGTCTCAGGTGCAGTGGGGGTACAGGGTGGGGAGTCTTAGGCACATGGGGTACAGCGTGGGGAGTCTCAGGCACAGTGGGGTACAGCGTGGGGAGTCTTAGGCACATGGGGTACAGCGTGGGGAGTCTCAGGCACATGGGGTACAGCGTGGGGAGTCTCAGGCACAGTGAGGTACAGTGTTGGGAGTCTCAGGCACAGTGGGGTACAGCGTGGGGAGTCTCAGGCACAGTGGGGTACAGCGTGGGGAGTCTTAGGCACATGGGGTACAGCGTGGGGAGTCTCAGGCACAGTGGGGTGCAGTGTGGGGGAGTCTCAGGCGCAGTGGGGTACAGCGTGGGGAGTCTCAGGCACATGGGGTACAGCGTGGGGAGTCGCAGGCGCAGTGGGGTACAGTGTGGGAGTCTCAGGCGCAGTGAGGTACAGCGTGGGGAGTCTCAGGCACAGTGGGGTGCAGTGTGGGGAGTCTCAGGCGCAGTGGGGTACAGCGTGGGGAGTCTCAGGCACAGTGGGGTACAGTGTTGGGAGTCTCAGGTGCAGTGGGGTACAGCGTGGGGAGTCTCATCGCAGGCGTAGCCAAACCCATCCCTGGTCCTGCAAAGAAAATAAAGAGGGGAGGGGTGAAATGCGGAAGCTCCCTTTGCACCACTGTGCGTGGGACCCTTTGGTGTTATCCCGCCTCCTGGCAGGTGCTGTGTCAGAAGTCTGGCCCACCCCAACCAGCTGTGGGAAACCGGGCCAAACCCACTGACTCCCTGCTCTGTATTCAGTAAATGTCAGCAAAGAGGGGTCTTGATGGGAGAGTCGTGGTGAAAGGGGGATCCCAGGGTATTTGGGGTGGCATTTCCCCTCGCCCAGCTACTGGCAGAGAAATAATACCACATCCCTGGGCAAGAGGAAAGACTGTGGGCGCAGGTTCTTTCCCCCTCGGTGTCTGAAGTCCTGGGTCTCTTCCTTCTCTCCCTTCAGAGAAGCTGGTGCAGGGAATCTGTTATGGTCAGAGGCAAACGCTTCCCTTTCCCATTAGAAAGCAGCGACGGTATGGGATAATGCCCAGCTTTCCATCAGCCTCCGGGAGCCCACAAAGTCGCGCAGTCCAGAGTAGTGCCAGAAAGGCTTTGAAAGCGTTACTCAAGTTTACAACCCACAAAAGTGGGCCAGGACGTGCCTCCTGAACCTCAGCTGCCTGCTAAAATAGAGAATGTTGGAGGGGGCAGCGTGTCTTGGGCAAGAAGTTCCAGGGCACCGTCCACAATTGCCGGCACCCCAGGAACTGGGAAAATTGCAACGTCCGCGAGAAAAGATAATCAACAGCTGCCAACTTCAAGATGACAGATGTTGGAATTACTTGACAAGGATTTTAAACCAGGCATCACCAAAAACATTCTTCAAGCACTTAGAAGCACCTTTCAAAGACGTGGAAACAAAATGTCACAGCAGACACAAGGGACCGAGAAAAAAAATAAAACCAAACAAAGAAAAACCAAGAGGAGAGTTTTGGAACTGAAAATTATAGTCGCCAAGATGAAAAGAATGCGTTTTTTGGGTAAGCTACTGGGACAGTGGAGAGTAAGGGAATCTGTGAACTGGAGGATAAGACAGTGAGGAACGATCCCAGCTGAGAGCCACAGAGAGAAATTAGGAAAAAGTAAAACAAAACCCCAGCCTTCAGGGCCTGTGACCCCATAACAGAGGTAAAGCCCAGGACCAGAGTTCCTGAAGAAGAGAAAGCAGAATGTGAAGGAAGAAAGAATAGGGAAAAGCATGAAAAAAAGCGGTGGCGTGGGTGAAGAGCATTTACCTCCCAGACTCAGGGAAGTTGAGGGAAACCTCCCGCCTCCAAAGGAATCTGTTCAGGGATGTGAGGTTCCATAAATGGAATTCGTTGTAGCAGACGTTATTGTGTTTAGTGGAAGGTGGTGAGGCAGAGACCCTGTCCTGAGGGAAGGTGGTGAGGTAGACACTGTCCTGAGGGAAGGTGGTGAGGCAGAGACCCTGTCCTGAGGGGAGGTGGGGGAGGGTAGATCCGTCCTGAGGGAAGGTGGTGAGGTAGACACTGTCCTGAGGGGAAGGTGGTGAGGGTAGAGACCCTGTCCTGAGGGGAGGTGGGGAGGTAGATCCGTCCTGAGGGAAGGTGGTGAGGCAGAGACCCTGTCCTGAGGGGGGAGGTGGGGAGGCAGACACCCTGTCCTGAGGGGAGGTGGGGAGGCAGAGACCCTGTCCTGAGGGGAGGTGGTGAGGCAGAGACCCTATCCTGAGGGGAGGTGGTGAGGTAGACACTCCGTCCTGAGAGAAGGTGGTGAGGGTAGACACTCCGTCCTGAGGGAAGGTGGTGAGGGTAGACACTCCGCCCTGAGCGGAGGTGGGGAGGTAGACACTCCGTCCTGAGGGAAGGTGGGGAGGCAGACACCCTGTCCTTAGGGGAGGTGGTGAGGTAGAGATCCTGTCCTGAGGGAAGGTGGTGAGGCAGAGACCCTGTCCTGAGGGGAAGGTGGGGGAGGCAGACACCCTGTCCTGAGGGAAGGTGGGGAGGCAGAGACCCTGTCCTGAGGGAAGGTGGGGGAGGCAGACACCCTGTCCTGAGGGAAGGTGGTGAGGTAGACACTCCGTCCTGAGGGAATGTGGTGAGGTAGAGACCCTGTTCTGAGGGGAAGGTGGTGAGGCAGACACCCTGTCCTGAGGGGAGGTGGGGAGGCAGAGACCCTGTCCTGAGGGGAGGTGGTGAGGCAAGAGACCCTATCCTGAGGGGAGGTGGTGAGGTAGACACTCCGTCCTGAGAGAAGGTGGTGAGGTAGACACTCCGTCCTGAGGGAAGGTGGTGAGGTAGACACTCCGCCCTGAGGCGGAGGTGGGGAGGTAGACACTCCGTCCTGAGGGAAGGTGGGGGAGGCAGACACCCTGTCCTTAGGGGAGGTGGTGAGGTAGAGATCCTGTCCTGAGGGAAGGTGGGGAGGCAGAGACCCTGTCCTGAGGGAAGGTGGGGGAGGCAGACACCCTGTCCTGAGGGAATGTGGTGAGGTAGACACTCCGTCCTGAGGGAAGGTGGTGAGGTAGAGACCCTGTCCTGAGGGAAGGTGGGGAGGCAGAGACCCTGTCCTGAGGGAAGGTGGGGAGGCAGAGACCCTGTCCTGAGGGAAGGTGGGGAGGCAGAGACCCTGTCCTGAGGGAAGGTGGGGGAGGCAGACACCCTGTCCTGAGGGAAGGTGGTGAGGTAGACACTCCGTCCTGAGGGAATGTGGTGAGGTAGAGACCCTGTTCTGAGGGGAAGGTGGTGAGGCAGACACCCTGTCCTGAGGGAAGAAGGAACCCCTGAGCTATTCATTGGTTTCTCACCTGACAGCCTAATGCCAGAGCAGAGGCGGGGACTGATCCCATGTTCCACCCCGTGTTCCATACCTCACCCGGTTCCCTGCTCCACGCCCCTTTGCTGTCGGTACACACCCTATTTCTAATGGTGCTCCTCTGCCATTTCAGCCTTTAGCATTCTCACGCTAGTTTTGTCATGCTTTGATGATTTTAATGAGCCTGTTAGTTTTAAATTGTAAATCATGAAAGAGATGTTCCATTGGAAAAGTGTCTATGAAGAAACTCCAGGTAGCTGGGTCTCGGGGCTGAGAACTCCAGGGCTTCCGCCACGGGGCTGGACAGCCTCCCTGTAACACCCCCTGTACTGCCAGAACCTCCCGTAGCCCCGTACACCCGCATTCTTTAATAAATAACCGGCCCCAGCTTCACTGCTTAATACTAACCCTGGGAGAGACACAGGGTTTTGTCTCCACCTGCAGGGCAGGTGGAGATGGTGGTGGAGCAGATGGAAGGGGAGAAGCAGAGCCGCCCACAGTAACTCACCGCACCCTCATCCAGACCACGTCACCTTCGCACCTTCTTTCTCCGCTTACACCTGCAGTTCTTTTCTAAGCATCACCGGACACGTTTTTTGACCCAAGGGGTGGAAAAATGCATAAAATCTGCAGTTATGTGGTGAAATGCGGTATTTGGGGAGCCAGGACTGAGCCGACTCTGGGTTCTGCTGAGGATTGTGTGCGGCCCGTTCCTCATACAGGGCTGAGATGGAGCTACATCTCCGTTACGCAGCGCTTTGCTTTCGTGAGCAGGTCGGAGCGTTGGTTTGCAGGTGTGAGTGTGTATGTGCTCTGTGGCTTGCCCAATGGGGGGGGGGGCCTCCCTGGGCCCTGTGAAGGACTTGGCGTCTGTGGATTAGTGGGCCTGCCCGTGGCTCAGCCAGCAGCAGGCTGGTGGGCAGCAGTGCTGGGCTTCCACCCAGGAGATGCCAATCACAGCCTTTGTCAGGACAGAGTGATGGGCTCTGCTGGTGCCTTCTGGGGGCGCAGGGACCTCGGCACCGCTCTTGTGGCTCCATTCACACCCAAGTCCTGTACCGGAAGCTGCCTCTGAGAAACAGTATTCGGATGTGGAGGGAACTTGGGGTCAGCCCCGTCACTCCAGCCCTGCTGCTGGCAAAACAGCCTGCATGGGGGTTGAGTGACTTCTTAGGTGGGGGAGGGGGCTGCCGAGCGTACCGTGGACATGGCCTTAAAGGTCCCCGCTTGCAGATTCTGGGAAGGGCGAGACCAGACAGTGTCTGAGAGGCCGTCTGCATACAACCTCTGTAACAGGAGCACGTGGGTGTTTGGGCACGAGGCCAAATATTGGGTCCGATTCTTTCTTCAACTGGGAGGTACCGCGGTGGTCACTTAGGCCGTTGGGGGGACCTGGGGTGGGGGACAGTGTTCGGGGGTTCTTGTCGGAGGGTGACATTCCCCCTCTGGCCCTCCAAAATCAGAATCTCGAGGCCGTTCTGTGGCCCTGTGTGTTTCTGACTTGTTTGACAAGCTGCTACCAGATGTGGAAACACTTCTCCAGCCCGCCTGGGATAATTTATTTATCTGTTTATGTATCTTACCAGGAAAGTATCTATTGAGTTCTTGATACTCATTTGCAGGGAACTCCTGGGGGAACAGTAGCTGCGGATAGTGTTACTTGTCTGTTTGATTCTCCCCCCCCAGCCTGTCCACTTCTTTTATTTCAGACCCAGGGAGCCGGAAACCCCTTGCAGCAGCCCCATGCCCCCCCCCACCCTCTCCAGCCAGCTTCCAACATGTGGTGGAAAGTGGGCCCCACGGCTCTTGGCTGAAGGCACAGACCCGTGAATTTATTTTCCCTCTCCTACTTTGATCCTCATTTTTAGCCATAAAAATTATTAGGAGCCCTAAAGTGTCGAACATTTTTTCACCTGCGAGGCACTGCCTTCTTGGCCGGCAGCTGGTTATAAAGCCGGCTCGTGTTGGGGATGGGGCGGGGTGCTCCAGGCACAGCTGGGTGCCCCACCCCCCTCCCACCCGGGGCCTGGCTGCTGGTCTTTGACTGGGGGTGAGGGGATGCCCCTCTGGGGTGCAGATCCATCCTGAGAGCTTATTTGTATGTGTTTTTTGGGAGGGTGTCATCCCCTGGTAGAGCTCAGGGTTAACTCCTGACTCTGCGCTCAGGAATTTACTCCTGGCAGTGCTCGGGACACCATATGGGATGCTGGGGATTGAAGCTGGGTCGGCTGCGTGCAAGGCTCTCCCGCTGTACTATCGTTCAGCCCCGAGCTTATTCGTATTAATTGCATTCCCGAGGAAGGGACCAGTATAAGGTCTCCAAGCATCTCTGGGAGCTGGCAGAATTCAGCCTGTATTGTTTTGGAGTCTGAAACCATCTTCAGTAAAACCACCAAGAGAAAAAGCCCCCGAGAGGTTGGAGGGGAGGGGTTTGGTGATTGGTGGCCTGGGGGTGCCCCAGACAGATTTCCAGCACGGGGTGGGAACTTGTTGGGGTCACAGGGAAGGTAGACTGGGTTTGATGAGAATGGGGGACCTTGGCTAGGCAGGGTGAGGGGCCAACGACTGTGTTTGGGGGCAGTCAGGTGGTCCACCGAGAGAGGCAGGTAGTCAGAAACAAGAACTGTTGACAGTGGGAACATCAGGGTGTTGCTGAGGAAACCACAGACGCCACCCACACACAGACGGCCCGAAACGCCCAGAGACGGAACACACAGGCCCATCCCCAGCTCAGAATCTACCGGACCTGGGATGAGAACGCCAGAGCGCTGGCTCTCTGGGGCCATTGTTTGTTTGTACCTCATTCCCATGACCTGATGGAATGGATTGAGGCTCTTTATGTTCCTGGAGCAAGCAGGTGCTCTTGGGCTCTACTTGCATGAGACAGGACATATGGAGATGTTACTGGTGCCCGCCGAGCCACTTGATGATGAACGGGAATACAGTGATACAGTGATACAGTGTGTGTGTGTGTGTGTGTGTGTGTGTGTGTGTGTTTGGGGCCACACCTGGCAATGCTCGGGGCTTACTCCTGGCTCTGCACTCAAGGATCACTCCTGGCAGTGCTCAGGGGACTATATGGGGTGCTGGGGATTGAACCTGGGTCAGCCACGTGCAAGACAAGTACCCTCCCCACTGTACTATCTCTACATTTGAGGCGAGAGGAGTAGACGCCTTCTCCCAGGGAATGTGGGGCCACAACTCTGAAGAAGCCTTGGCGCATTCTCTTTCCCCTTGCACAGGATCTGAGGGGTGGAAGGTCCCCCCACTGAAGGGTCTGCTTCTGGTTTCCACTGGAAGCGAGACGAGAGCTTGAAAAATGCTCTCGGGCTTCTCTCTGCCTCCCTCCGAGCCTTCCGCTCACCCACCAGCTCGGAGTGCAGGAAGCAAGTTGAGGAAAGAAGGCTCTGAAGGGCTCTGGAGGGAAACCAGCCGCCTCCCTCCTGGAGGTAAAGGCCCCGAGCCTCGGCCTGCCGGTGACTCAGGTGGTGGGAAAGCCAGGAAGACTTTTCTCTCGCGTGCAGACTCCTCCGACCGCGGTGTCCACGGCTTCCTCTCCCTACTCTTCCAACCCCTCGATGCGGAGAAACTTCGCTTCTTCCCTGACACTGACTCATTAACACGGGTGGCCCAGGGAGAGGGTCCCGCGGTAGAAGGCCCTTCCTATTAGAAGGGCTGTCTGTGCCTTCGGGGACAACTCTGTCCCTCTTTCTGGTCCAGCTTTCCCCTCCCAGCCCTCTCCCTGCGCCTCACAGGGTCCCCATGGTGGGCTCTTCCCTCATCCCAAAGCCTCTTGCCATCTCTCAGTGCCAGCGCTGCCCACCCCCTTTCCCTGGGCCTGGCCATCCTATGGCACATTAGAAAGGACGCCTGTCCACGTGCCCTGCAGCCACCACCTTCTGAAGTGGTCCACAAGGGGCTGTCGTGGGAAACATGGTCCCAAGAAGTGGGACTGGGGCTTTCTCTCTGTGTATTCAGGAAAGACCTGTTTGGGGGCATTGGTAGGGGGCGGCTTCGTGTTCAAAAGACCACCCCCCTCCTGTGGCTGTCATTGCTGCTGGCTCCCTGTGCGCCCCCGTGGAGCTGAGCCATCCCGGCCCAGCTTGCACTGATTTACACCCCGAGGTCCCGGGGCCCAGAGGAGCGGCGCTCCATGTGTGCCTCCCCCACCAGCCAGCGCCGCTGACAGTGGCTCCGAGCCACGGCCCACGGAGCCCCCAGAGGTGCTGAGAGATGCTGCCGTGAAGGTCGACCTCAGCGGAGCCGCACCTGAACACCCAGGCCCAGCTGGAGGACGAGTCAAACACATAGGAAGGGAAGTTAATGGAATGTGCGAATGTGCACGCGGACCCTAACATAACATCTGATCTTTTAGAGAAGCGCCCGGCTGGGGATCACGGGCCAGCGACACTTTGCTCTTCCCCACTGGGTCCGTTGAAACAAGCAGTGCAGAATTTGTTGACTCAGCTCTTTAACGGGGCATCGGAAGGAAGCTGAGCGGGTCTCCTCTGTCTCCCAAAAAGGAGGCACCGGGCTTTGCCTGCACCCATGCGGCGCGGTGGCGTTGGCTTCTGCACGTTCATCAGGTGGTGTGTGGGGGTGGCTTGTCGAGGAAAGGTCTCTTTTGACTTTCTTATTCTGTGCCACAAGGCCGGCTCTCAGCCACTGCCCCTGCTGCCCGCCATCACCACCTGGCCGGCTCTCAGCCACTGTCCCTGCTGCCCGCCATCACCACCTGGCCGGGCTCTCAGCCACTGTCCCTGCTGCCCGCCATCACCACCTGGCCGGCTCTCAGCCACTGCCCCCGCTGCCCGCCATCACCACCTGGCCGGCTCTCAGCCACTGCCCCCGCTGCCCGCCATCACCACCTGGCCGGCTCTCAGCCACTGCTCCCGCTGCCCGCCATCACCACCTGGCCGGCTCTCAGCCACTGCTCCCCCGCTGCCCGCCATCACCACCAGGCTGGCTCTCAGCCACTGTCCCCGCTGCCCGCCATCACCACCTGGCCGGCTCTCAGCCACTGTCCCTGCTGCCCGCCATCACCACCTGGCCGGCTCTCAGCCACTGCCCCCTGCTGCCCGCCATCACCACCTGGCTGGCTCTCAGCCACTGTCCCCGCTGCCCGCCATCACCACCTGGCCGGCTCTCAGCCACTGTCCCCGCTGCCCACCCTCACCACCCAGCTTTGTAGCTCCCATGCTCTGGAGCTGCTGCCTCTAGTGTCGGTGGTTGTTTGAAGGGAGGTGCTGAGTTTGGGGCGGAGCAATAGGACAACAGGCAGGGCCTTTGCCTTGCACGCAGCCAACTCTGGTTCAGTCTCCAGCGTCCCATGTGTTCCTTCAAGCACTACACAAAAGTGAGCTCTCAGTGCAGAGCCAGGAGTAACTCCTGCCAGGCGTGGCCCCGAAACAAACAAACAAAAACCCAAGATGTTGTGTTCCTGGAGGTGGAAGGAGGCACACTGGCCCCATCCCCGTTGGGCAGGAGAGAGTCACGCAGTCGCGCCAGCTTCCCTGACAGGATCCATATGTCGGGGGTCTCCCACCCCGTGCTGCCCGTTGTCTCCTTGGGATCGATTACAGCCTCTGGCCGGCCCCCCAGGAATCCAGCATGAATCCAGCGTTTTAGCTTGTGATTCATTCAGGGATGTGAGGAATTTGTCTTGTCTGAGCTGCTTCTCCCCTGATTAAGATTGAGCGCCTTAAGGCCCGGTGCGGGGAGGGGGTGGTGGGTGCAGGACTCAGGCGCGGTTCTTCAGAGGGCAGTGCCCGCCCCGCCCCACCCCTCCCGCACACTTAGTCCTGAATGGGAGCTGAGCTGCCGCAGGCCCTTTGCTATAAAGGTGCTCGCTGGAGTGAGGGTGAAGATGGGGCCTTCCGTGTCCACTGAGCAGCTCCTCCTTGGGGAGGAAGAGGGATGCCGAGGGTCAGCACAGTCCCCCAGCCCAGCAATGCTGCTGCTTGGAGAAGGCATTTCTAGAAGGCTGGTGGGGGCACTGGGCGGGGGCGGCTGATGGGACCCCCAGGCCCCATACTGCTGTTTCTCCCTTTGGGGGCTGCCACCACTCCGTGATGGTGAGTAGGAGTCCCACACGCCGCACGTTTCACAAAGGGTGCCTGGTTGGTGGTGGTGTGGGGTGCCTGGTTGGTGGGGGTGGGTAGTGGGGGCAGTCAGTGAGGACAGAGCTAGAATCGTGGGTAGAATCAACCTACTGCCGTCTGGTGGGTGGCTCAAATTAAGAGTTTAAATCAAGAGTGGTGACGGTCAAATCAACTTCTGATGATGGTTAAACATTTTCTGTCTCCTGTGTATTATTTCTCGGCTCCCAGTGTTGGCAGGGTGGGGGTAGAGGCCTCCGTTCCTGGGGAGGGAGTCGCTCCTAGAGTCAGGACCCCTCCCACACCCCACCTCCATGGTGGGGCTTGGACGAGGGAGATGGGGCGGATTGAAGCTTCGCCCATATGGAGACAGCCCAGATCTGCCAGGCCGCCTGGGCTTGACGCTGTGGGTGAAGAGTGTTGACACGAGAGAAACTGTGTGCTTGGCCCTGGAACTTTCTCCAGGGTCATCTCGTACTGGGGCTCAGTGGGGTCCCCAACAGATATTGGGGTTTGGCGTGGTCCTTGGCTGCGTTTGGGGCCGGGCGGAGGTCATGGCTGTGGGGCCGGGGCAGGGTGTCCCGGCTGTCGCATCACTGTTAACTTCAGGATCATGTGTTGCGGTTTCACACCCCAGTGTGGCATGATGCCGCTGCAGGGACCCAGGAGGGAGAACCCAAGCGCTGTCTGCTGCAGAGCCTCAGCTATCTCCAGATCACTGGGAAAGCTGGGAGTTCATTGGGCCTCTGAGACTTCGCAGGCACCGGTGAATCAGTAAGTAGGAACTCAGGTCTGGCAGCCTGTAGAGTCAGGCTGTAGCAGACCACAGATAGACTGGTTGCCTGTTGGTCTCAGAAGCTGTATTTGGGGGACTAGGGAGCCTCGTGGGGTTTCATTGTTCATTTCTAGTGTGCTGAGAGCAAACTATGTTTTGACAGTTTGTGCGTTACTCTAGTTTTGGCCTTTTATAAATCAGTCGCATCAAAACAGTTTTGGGGATAGTGGGTCGGAGAGATAACATGGGGGATGGCCGGTAAGGTGCTTGCCTTGCATGAGGCCGACTCCAATTCAATCCCCAGCAACACACAGGGTTCCCCACTAGGAGGGACCTCTGAGCACAGCCAGGAATAGCCCCTGAGCTCTGCTGGAGTGTGACTCAAAGCCCCACCCCAGGTAATAATGAACTAATAATAAACAGAGAAGGTGTTTGAAAGGGCCCCTCTCTCTGCTGCTGGGTCCTTCACCAGGAGAGGTCGGGGTGAAGGCCAGGACGTGACAGTCCCACTGAGGCCTGTCCTACTGATTCTGGAACCAAGCGTGTGCCCTGACACCTTCCTATGTTGTCACTAAGTTTGTGCCCTATGCCTCTTCCGTCCTGCGAGGCGAGGCGGAAGCAGACAGGTACTGCTGTGTGGCTGCGCCCCTGACTGCCCCCGACTGTGCCCCCCCCCCAACTGCGCCCCTGACTGCGCCCCACCAGACAGGGGCTCCTGACCTTGGGGCTCGGTCACTCAGGCAGAGCCTCGCCGAATCCCACGAGTGTTTGCAGGTTCAGTTGTGGTTATTTATCATGAAAGCCAAAGTGACCGTCCCCACTCCGGCAGGATTTATAGACCTGTCCCTCAACGCCCAATCCTTTCTCCCTTTTACTTTTTTTTCCTTACTTCCCTGGCCCATCCCCCAGATATCTCCCCTCAGCAGTTAGGGTGACAGAAATAAAAATGGCCTTATGTTCAGCGGGTCTCAAGCAGTGCACAATTAGGAACCCCGTGGCCTGCTCCTGACCCCCCAAGGGCTCCCCATCCCGCCCACTCCAACTCCCGTCTCTCTGGCCCTGTTTTATTATCTCCCACGAGACTCATGGGCTCCTTAAAAGCATGGTGGTCGAGTCTAATCTTTCCTTCAGCTGCTCTTCGCTTGTCTTTCCTCTGGGCGCCCAAGACTCACAGATGACCGCGCAGAGCAGCTGGCCTGCAGGGGCCTTGCCCCAGTTGGCTTCCCAGATGTCTAGGCATTGGCAGCAGGGCATGTTCGAGCGTGCGTGTGTGCATGCATCCGTGCATGTGCGTGTGTGTGTGTGTGTGTGTGTGTGTGTGTCTGAGAGAGAGAGAAGGGCCTTCCCAGAGGTGTGCGTGCAGCCTCCCCTTGCCCAGTAGAAACCCGCGCCTTCAGCTCTCAGAGCAGGGGGCACCGATGGGAGTGAAAAGGGGCTTTTGTCCCGCTTTGTCCCCATTCCCCCAGGCCTGTCACAGTGACTCACTCCCGCTTGACCCAGCCCCCACGTGGGGACTCTGGAGTTGGGCGGAGGTGAGGTGCTTTCTAGAATCTGAGGCGCCTCCTAGATGGGCCCCAGCAGAGAGAGGAAGCCGTCCTGGTCCTGCCCGGTGCGCTGCTCAGCCCTCTCGCCTGGAGGCGCCTTCCTCAGGCAGCGGCGGACCGGCAGGAGGCTGGCCCCGTCTCCTGAAGCAGGGTGGGAAAGGAGGCCAGGCCTGCAAAGACAGCAGGTAGGGGCGCTTGCCTTGTACCTCCAGGAGTGATTCCTGAGCACAGAGCCAGGAGTAAGCCCTGAGCACTGCTGGATGTGCCCTCCCCCCCAAAAAAAATGGGCTCATTCATTTTGCACTCCAAAATGAATGGAGCTTCTGCCCTTTGTGCCTAGATACCTACAAGCCCTTGGGCGGACCAGAGAAGACTGAGGGATTGATCCCCAAGCTCCAGAAGGCTTGGGTTATGGTTCTGGGGTACGGTTTTCCTGTTTGGCTTCCTTTAAGCAGAGCCCTGCCTGAGGTTGGTTTCTCAGACTGGCCTGATCTCACAGGTGAGCCTTAGCACATAACACAGCCTCTGCATATGTTTGCCAGGACAGGTAGCTCTCGGGAGCCCCTCGTGACGCCTGTGGGTCTCCCCAGCTGTGGTCTCCCCAGCTCTGGGATGTTCAGCATTGCCATAGCATTGCTGAGGTGGGGGTGGGGTTGGGGGAAGGTGGATGAAGGTTCTTTGCTTTGCCCACAATAACCCCTTGACAAAAACAGCCAAGCACCAGTCCAAGGGGGAAAAGATATTTTTTTAATAGCCTTGAGCTAAAAATGAACCTGGATGAGCCCCTTCAGTCCCACTTCAGCTCAGGAAATTCCACGTCTTAAAGGTGAGCTTTGTTCCAGAGGCCCGAGAGGGAATCCTGAGCTTGGCTCCTCCGTGCAAAACCACGAGCTGCTGGCCCCGTGCCAGCCTCCCCTTTCTCATCTGGGCCGCGTGCTGGACGTGCCTGCAGGGGAAAAGGGCCACTGGCTGGGCCCCTTGGCCTCTGGCACCCACAGGGGCAGACACAGTCACCAGACTCTGCACGGTTCAAGGTCGGCAAAGACCCACGAGGGGGTTGCGGCAAGGGGGCTTGTGCAAAGAAAGAGACAAACCTCTGCTCAGCACAGTGCCCAGGCAGCCAGCGCCGCCCAACCCTCTCGGCATGGAGTTCATGGATTAGTGCCCTGTGGCGCGGCTGGACCACCCCCAGCCATGAGGAACCTCTCACCATAGCAGGACCCCTAAGGAGCCTTTGACTGTGGAGGTGACTCCCGGTGCCCCATTGGAGGGTGTCTTTGCCCCTCCAGCCGACCAGCCAGGGTTTCAGAGCAGTAAAGCCCAGATGGGTACCACCTGTTGTTACACCTTCCCGGTTCCCCTCCTCCCCGACCCTGCTTCCTGACCCTGCCTGCAGTAAGCACACGCCCAGAATCGAAAATGTGCTCCTTAGCCTCTACGCAAACAGAGTGAGAGCTTTAATGGCGCCCCGCGGTTGGCATTTCCAGCAACGTTGGACTAGGGCCCAGAGCAGCCTCTAGAAACTCCCCCTTTGCCACTGGTCACGGTTTGAGGGGTTAGTTGCTGTGAGACCTAATGAGGAAGAAGATTTTGGCCTTAGAGGACATTCAGAGGTCACCAAGCCCAGCCCCTTCTTTTACAGGCAGCCCAGAGATAAGCAGGGCCACGTGACTGGGCACCGCACTGCTGGTTCTGATGGTTCTGAGCCCACTTTGACCCTGGAGCCCGGCTGCCCTTTTCTCTCTCGGAGCTTATCCCAGTCATCACCAAGTCCCCCACTGAGGCTCGGCGCGCGTTTTAACAGGCCCGGGCTTCCATCTTCAGAGATGTGTGTTTAAAATATCGAGGAGGAATCTGGGGGACGCTGGTGTTGGGAAGGGTGCACTGGTGGAGGGATGGGTGCTGGAACACTCGCGTGGCTGAAACCCAATCATGAACAGCTTTGTAATTGTATATCTCACGGTGGTATAACAAAATTGAAATTAAAGCACGCACACACACACACACACACAATCGAGGAGGAGCCATATCCGAGAGCAGGTGGTACAGGCAGGAGGCGAGGACGGGCCCCAGGAGCCCTGCCACCCCCACCACTACCCCGCAGATGCTCAGTGGTCAGGGTGCCTGTTAGTGATGACCCCAGGCTGTCCCAGCGCTTTCTGAAGGTCAAAGGAGAAAGATGGATTCTAGCAGTGGAGGTGTGGGGGCACCCTGAGGAGACGGGGAAACGGGGCGGCAGCTCAGCTGGTGGGGGAGATGCGTCTCTGGACGGAGGTGGGGCGCCAGGGCGCGATCAGAGGCGCAGAGCCTGCGCTGTGCCCCTCCGTTTTGATCCAGTGGTCGGCAGCAGTTATAGATGAAGTGACAAGGACGGTCTCTTGATTGTATCCAGCTGCCTTGAAATGGGGCCGCGATGGCGGGTGGTGCTGGTGGCGGGCGGGGGTGGGGTGGGGTGCTGAAAGCGCGCACTCCCTAGGAGGCCAGCTCCAAAGGAATGCAAAGCACAGGACCCCTTGGCTGCTTTGGGCAACCATGCCCCCACCCCCAGTATCCATACTCATACTCCCCAGTATCTGGAGAAGGAAGCAAGAAGCGGCCCAAGTCACTGACAGGCAGAGGGCGGGAGGGACTGGACTGTCATAAGCCACGCCAGCGAGGGAATGACTGCCTATGGCCGGGAGCTCGGACCCCACACACAGCCCACGGGAGAGCAAGGGGGGACCTACCCGTTGACGGGGTGTCGGGAAAAGAGAGCAGGAAGCAGGGAAGGGTATCGGGGTGGAGGACATAGAGAAAAGGCTTCACCCGGCCACAGGGGCGCATATCCAAGAGGCAGCGTCGGTCAGGCATCTTTGTTTTGAGGCCCAGCGGGAGGTATTCCGTGAGTTGTTGGTCATCTCGGGGAACGGTCCGGGCCGGACCTCCCTACAGAGGTCTCTGGGTGGGGTTTTAGTGGGGGCTGAATCAAGATGAGATTATTTAGTTTAGAGAAAGGGTGGGACCGAGGGTCAGGGACTGTCGTCCAAAAGATGGGGATGCTGAGGAGTTCAGGGGACAGCTGGTACAGCGGCAAGATTTGTTAATGGCACCAACTTCCTGTCCTTGGAAAGTTAAACTGAACTCTAGAAATACATAGGGTGGGGGGGCACCCCCCCTACTCCCCCACCACCCCCCCAGCCTCCACGCTGGTTGTTCCTGATCACTTTAGCCCTGCAGAGCTGCGCGACTGCTTTATTTTCTAAAGAAGGGAATCAGGGTTTTGTTCTCAGAGCGTTACGGTTTACAGAACTGACCAGGCTTCCAGCCTGTCACAGGAATGAGCGTGTGCTCCGGAGACAGTGATTTTTCGTCATGAAGCAGCATTGTTGTCGCTTCGCAGTCAGGGCACATAAGGGAAATCAGCACATTGCATTGCCAGGTTCCCTTCCTTCCGGCATTGGTGCTCCTCCATAGGAATGAGCCTATTTCTAGTCCCAAACCATGGTCCCTCTCAGCACATGCAAAATGACTCCCCCTTGCTTGAGATTTCCGAGCACGCACACAAGCATTGGGTTTGGAGTTGAGAATCGCTGTGAAGAGCTCGGGAGTGCTGAGGCCGGCTACCTTGAGCAGCCCCTTGGGCTCACCCCTGAGCATGTGGCCACGTGAACCTGGGTTCCCGCCCTCTGCTCTGAGACTGTCTGAACCCAACTGTGACGGCTTCTGTATCTCTGCCCGCAGGTCTGGCGGAATTTCCTGACCGCCTGGTGGGTTACCCGGGCCGTCTGCATCTCTGGGACCACGAGATGAACAAGTGGAAGTATGAGTCAGAGTGGACCAACGAAGTGTCAATGGTGCTTACAGGGGCAGCTTTTTATCACAAGGTATGGGGGAGGTCGGGTGGGGAGGGTTGGGGGGGAGGGTAGTGGGGAGAGGCTGGTGGCAAAGGGTTTGGGGAGAGATGGAGGGCTGGGCATCAGCCTGATTCACTGACTCCCAGATGCACATGGTGAAGTGTCGGGGAGCGCCGCCGGGTCCCCGACAGTGTCGGGAAGCGAGTTCCCTTCTACCTCTGAAGCCGGGGGAATGGATGAAGACTCAGGAATCCGATGCAGTTTTAAAAGGGCTTTACTATCACAGGATCCAATATACAATCCAAGAGCAGGGAAAACCTTCCGACTCTGGGTTCCCAGCTAGGCCCCAGCCAGGTGTAGGCCAAGATGACTGCCACCACGTGTTGAGGCCCAACAGAGAATGGAGAGGATGGAGAAGCAAAACACCAAGGGAAGCCGAAATGGCAAAAGTGGGGAAAAAGAGAGCTTCTTTCTTCTTGCAGCTTATTTTATAGCTAGAAATCCGCCCAAACTCCCCAGCCCAGCCCATTCTGGCCTGGGCTATCTAGAGATGAAAACAGGAAAATAGCTTTATAGAAATGTAGCAACTTCAGGAGACCATCTGGCTGTTTACAAGGACCCAGAGCTAATTAAAAGCCTCCTAGCAGAGCTGGGAGGAGCTATAAGCTAAATGTAACTTCCCCTGGCAGGAAGGATCAAATGCCCTCAGGTAATTTCTCCCAGCACCTCACCTAATATCTTGAGCCAAGATCTGCCTGAAATTGCCTTTATAGGGTAGAGAAGGGGGTTTCTGAGATGGCATGTCTCTGTACCAAAGACTAATACTAATGCCAGTTAAATATTTCTCCAAGCCTTCACAAGAGTCTCGTCTACTTCACGGTAGTTTTGTATTTTAGTTGCCTTTTGAGTTATCAGGGAGCCATGCTTGCTTGCTTGGAGGCAAACAGCATTTCTCTCTGGTCTAATTACTTAGAGATCCAACGTGGCCAGGCAAATATGCTGGTAAGATCTAGCTAGTCCCACGATGATTGTGGTAGCATGAGAGAATATTTATACCAGCCAGTACAGAATACATGGTCAGATATGACTGCCACATTCAGACTACCCCCCCCCTATCTATGAAGTGACCTGCAGGAGGCAATCCAGGGCAGATGCAGAAGCCTAGGCTTTTAGGTGTCCTGCAACAGTGAAGCTCTTTTTGTTGGCCCAATTTAATTTTTTCTGAGTTTGGGGGGCACAGTGGGTTGGGCATTTGCCTTGCATGTGACTGACCCGGGTTTGATCCCCGGTATCCATATGATCCCCTGAGCACCGCCAGGAGTTATTCCTGAGTGCAGAGCTAGGAATAACCTCTGAGCATTGCCAGGTGTGATCCAAAAAGCAAAAAATTATTTTCTTTTCTGAGTTTGGAGAATAGCTCTACTCAGAAAGCTTAGAAAAAAAAATTCATGCTCTTATGTTTTAAAAGAGAAAAAAATTCTAATCATAAAATAATACATGACCATAATAGAACATATAGACTATAGGACATATAGTACAAATTCACAGCATTTTATTTGATAAAAATGTAACTTGTCCCATCACTTAGAAACAAATTATTGTTTTGATGTTTTTTCCAATTTCCTTTTCTAATTTTTTTGTTTGCATGGACTTGTCAATGTTTTCAGTCTCTTTTTCATGTACTGTAAGTTTGTTTTCTCAGGTCATTAATTTTTCATCAACTATTTATAGCATAATTGTTAAGATGCCATTGTATTAATACTCCACTAATCTTTTGTAATCATTGTGTATTTAGGTTGTATCTAATTGTTTTGCTGCTTAGATGTTTGCTATCAAAGGTGTAACTAGTGGAGATTCTTTTTCATAGTTCAGGTTCTTAGAATTGTATAGGTGGAGATAAACATTCTTGGAAGGTTTTTTTTTTGGGGGTCACACCCAGCGACGCTCAGGGGTTGCTCCTGGCTCTTTGCTCAGGAATTACTCCTGGGGGTGCTGGGGGACCATATGGGATGCCGGGGATCGAACCTGGGGTCGGCCGCATGCAAGGCAAATGACCTACCCGCTGTGCTATCGCCCCGGCCCCTCTTGGAAGGTTTTTAAGATACACACATTTGTCTGTTGTCTTCCGTGTTGGCCATTTACACTCCGGCCAACAAAATATAAAACTATCTTATGATGCCCTCCTATGAAGTGTGCTAAAAAGTCAAATTATTTTGATACATTTGCACGTTTGTTAATTGGTTTCACTTTGGTTTCATTACTAGTGTGGTAGAAACCCTTTTGTGTAGTTCTCAGCCTTCTGTTGTTCTTTTTCTCCCACAAGAAAGGGTGGGGGGGTGGTGCTTTTTTTTCTGAGAACTGTTTCTTTATGATTTTGACTCTTAGTATTTTGGCGAGTTGAAAGTGTCTACATGAGGGCCAGAGTGATAGCACAGCAGGTAGGGTGTGGGCCTTGCATGTGGCCAGGCTAGATTCTGGCCAATCCCTGGAACCCATTATGGTCACCCAACCCACCACGAGTGATCCCTGAACACTCTGCCAGGGGTGTGACCTTCCCAGCACCTCCCCCTTAATCCCCAGCAATACACACACACACACACACACACACACACACACACACACACACAACACACTTTGCATTGCTCTCTCTCTCTCTCTCTCTCTCTCTCTCACACACACACACACAAAGAGTTTTGAATATTTCTATTTTGCAGTGTATGAAAGCAGGTCAGGGTGAGCATCACACCCCTGTGTAGTTCAGAAGCATCCACAACAGGGGCCAGGGAAGTAGTACATTGGGTCAGGCACTTGCCTTCACATGACTGGCCTGGGTTTGATCCCTGGCACCACATATGTGGCACCACAGGTCTGAGCCCCTGCCAGGACTGATCACTGAGCACAGAGCTAAGAGTAAGCCTTGACAACTGCTGGGTTTGTCCCCCAAACCAAAAAAAAAAAAAAAAGAAGAAGAAGAAGAAGAAGAAAAGGAAGGAGAAAAAAAAATTCAGGGCCGAGACAATAGCCCAGTGGGTAGGGCATTTGCCTTGCACGCCCAGCCCATGCCGCCCGGGTTAGATCCCCGGCATCCCATATGTTCCCCTGAGCACCGCCAGGAGTAATTCCCTGAGTGCAGAGCCAGGAGAAACCCCTGAGCATTGCCAGGTGTGACCCAAAAAAAGCAAAAAAAAAGAAGAAAAGAAAGAAAACATTCAGAATGTGCCTGTACTGGTTCAGTGTCGCGTGCTACACTGTCATTACTCAGGAGCTGCTTCCTACAGGGCTTCTGGCTGTAACTCTCCTTAGAACTGGCGCTTTCTAAAAGAACAGCAGCATTCGGGTGCTGAGTCCCCCGAGTTGACACCACTTCCCTCGCCCTGTCTTGTGGCCATGACCAAGCAATCCATCTCAACGGGGAAACTCATTCCCAGGTACTAGCTTGGTACCTTTTCTGCCACCCCCTGGCGCCTTCTTTTTGTCTCCCCTGCCAGTATTTCAATTACCTGTACACCTACAAAATGCCCGGGGACATCAAGAACTGGGTGGGCGCTCACATGAACTGTGAAGATATCGCCATGAACTTCCTGGTGGCCAACGTCACGGGAAGGCTGTCATCAAGGTACGCTGGGTCCTGCCCCCTCCCACCTGTTGCCCTTACGCCGGAGGAAACAGAGGACAAGGCGGACCTCACGCTCCCGACCTTTCAGCTCGCCCAGCCTAAGGCTATGTCTGGAGGGAGAAGCTCTGACCCTATGCACAGGGCTGACAGGGGCCCGAGAGATAGCCTAGGGGTCAAGGCCTTGCACATGGACACCCCTCATTCCTCTGCTCGGCACCCCATAGGGTCCCCCATGTGCTGCCGGCCCTGATCCCCAAGCACAGAGCCAGGATTAAGCCCTGAGCACGGTTGAGTTTGGCCCAACAACAAAGGTGAATGAGTGAATAAGCAGCTTCCTTCCATAGAGTTCCCTTTCCGTTTAGTTTTTAATCTCTGGCAGCAGAAATCAAGGTTATGAGGTATGTGGATAAAACTTTTTATGGGATTTTTTTTTTTTTTGGTTTTTTATTTGGTTTTAGCCTTTGCTTTTTGGGTCATACCCAGTGATCTTAGGGGTTAATTTTGGTTGCACTCAGGAATTACGCTTAGTGGTGCTCAAGGGCACCAGATGGGATGCTGGGGATCAAATCCAGGTTGGCTGCTTGCAAGACAAATGCCCTCCCCACTGGGCTATTGCTCCGATCCTTGTTTAGTTTTTTTTTAAGTTGAGTTTCATCGTCAGACCTGATTGTGGAATCTTTCTTGGGTTTGGTCTGGTTGGAGTTGCTTCGTGTGTATTGTTTTGCTTTGTCAGACCTCAGACCAGGCCTTCACACATGCACGGCATGTGCTTTGGTCCTATCCCTGGCCGATGTATCTTTCTTAAGGCAGCTGACCTTCATTTTTTTTTACAGAAGTTGCCAAGAGTAGGACACTTGGTACAATAATAACTAGCTATACCAGCGCTGTTTCAAAATACCAATCATTATTTTCTTAAAGTACCTTTTCCTATCACATACTGAAAATCATATCAGTTCATAGACATCTGTCCTTGAAATGTACGTTTGGTTCACAGCTGATCCTGAGGTGTTTGTGTAGTTGTGTGTTTTCCTTGGCCTTGGGGCCACACCCAGCAGTGTTCAAGGTTTACTCCTGGCTCTTTGCTCAGGAGTCTGTGCTAGAGGAATGAGGGGTGGAGGATCGTGTGT
>JAJIBD010010772.1:0-48996 GCA_021461705.1 Cryptotis parvus | reverse complement strand
TCTGCCTCTGGCCCGCGTCCCTTCTTTCTCATCTCTGCCTCGGGCCCGCGTCCCTTCTCTCTCTTTCCCAGTTCACCTGCTGGCTAGCAACAGATCGATTTTGTTGTTCTTTTCAAGGAGCAGTCTTTTGCTTCGTAGGGTTTTCTCCATTGATTTTCCGTTCTCAGCTCACTCATTTGTTCTAATTCTTCTCTTTCCTTTTTTTTCTGCTTCCCTTCCGTTCAGCTGCTCTTTGAGTTTCCAAGCGTGGAACTTGGATGATTGATTTTCGGTTTTTCTTCTTCCCTCTGAGTGTGCTTGGCCCTTGAAGTGGCTCCAAAGCACGCTTGCTGAGCTCCACTCTCCTTCTCATTCCGTAAAGCCTCCTCAAGGCTGCCCAGGGCTGGGCTGTGCGCTTGGCGGGCAGGACCCGGGTTCGCTTCTGGTTCCACCTGGTTCTCCCGGCACGGCCTCACTCCTGAGCAGTCAGCGGTAGGGAACCCTGGGGTGTGTGTATATGTGGGGGTGGAACCAGCTTCGCCTGAGGCAGTAGGGACCCCTGGGAGGGGAACCGGCCTCCAGCAGCTGAAGTCTCTTTGGTCTCTCCCAGCTGGCCTCATGGGGCTGCTCCTGTTTGACTCTGCTGTGGAGTGAGGATTTGCTGTGGTTTCTCCCGTAAGTGTACCAAGGTGCCGTGTCTGTCCTGGGACGTCCGCGCAAAGCCGAGAAGCCCCTGCACCCTCCTTGCTGCGTGGAGCTGAGTGCGGTGCCCTTTGCCCGGGACGCAGGACACCGCCACCCGCACTCTGCTCCCAGCTTCCCCATGTCCGAGTCCCAGGGTCTGCCTGCAGCTCTTCCTTGCTGCCTGGCTGGTGCTCACAGCACAGGCGCCAGTTACGTCCCGGCTTCCTCAGAGTTGGCCCATAGGCTGCGTCTCATTTAGAAAATGGGATATTCAGAGACCTCATTCCCATGACCTGATGGAATGGTTTGAGGCTCTTTATGTTCCTGGGCAAGCAGATGCCCTTGGGCTCTACTAGCATGAGACAGGACATATGGAGATGTTACTGGGGCCCGCTTGAGTCAATCGATGATGAACGGGAAGACAGTGATACAGTGATACAGGTAGCGCAGGAGGACCCGATGGTGGCTGTCTGGGGGCAGCGGGTAGAGCCTTTGGGGTCCTTGGTGGGCAGTGGAAGGGGAGACGGGTGTTTCTTCTAGGAGCCCAATAACACGCTCCTCTGGAAGCTGTTGGGCATGTGCCGTAGCTTTGTTAAAAACACCGAAATCAGGGGAAACATGGGACCCTGTGGGGAAGGGCCCATTCCGGAACCTGCCCTGTGAGTCCCGGCCCGCTTGCTTTAGCTTCTGGAGGAGGCAGAGTTGACTGACCCACAGCCGGCCCCGGGACCTGGCCTGGAGGGGCGCCGACCAGGAGGCCCCCTGAGACAGTGCTCACTCAGCAGCTGGGGCAGCTGCCGGTGACGACCCAGGCCGGAGGGGCTGCGTTGGGCAGGGGGCGGTGCCTGAGGCAGTTCTGGGCCTCCTCACCTGACTCCAGGAAGCCGGAAACCTGTTTTTCTGCTTGTGTGTCCCCAGACCGAAGCAGCATCGAGAACGTGGCAGGCGCCCAGGGTCTCCCCGCCTGTGCAGAAGTGCCTCCGGCTTCCTGGAGCTCCTGGCCCGTGGCCAGCAGCAGATCACCCGGTGCGGGACCCTGGGGGTGGGGTGTTGCTGACGGCTGACTCCCCGCCGGGGCTGTCTGCTGCACGGCAGATAATAAGGCGAGTCTCCTCTCGTAGAGGGAGGCGGGTGGTGCCACTGGGCGGGCGGCTGTCAGCTGGGACAGACCCCACCGATCCCGCACACTTCATAAAGATACGGCTACGGCACGCGCTTTGGGAAACACGAATGCGCGGCTTTACGGGAAGCGGGTCTGAGGAGTACGAAAAGTCCGAGTTTTAGGGTCTTCGAAAAGGCCGAATGAGGGCCGGAGCGAGAGTCCCGTTGGGAGGGCGTTGCCTTGCACACAGCCGACCCAGGTTCCATCCCCGGCATCCCTTAGGGTCCCTGAGCACCGCCAGGAGTAATTCCTGAGTGCAGAGACAGGAGTGACCCCCCCCTGGGCATTGCTGGGTGTGACCCAAATAAAGCAAAAAAAAAAAAACAATAAAAACCAAAAAACAAAAACAACCCCCAAAAAACCCTCAAAGGCTGAATGAGGAGCGCTCGGGAATGCTCACAGGGGAAGAGATGAGCGTAGGGTCATGGGCAGGGGCCACGGCCTCCCGGGCTCCTCCTGGGACACGTCACAGGAGAGGGACATCAGCACTGGCCACGGCTGCAGAGGACAGTCACAGAACCTAGCCAGAGGCTCTGAGCCGGTCTCCAGCCAGCCAAGGGGTGGGGCAGGGGCTGCCTCCCGCTGGGCCCGAACTGTGCTGTGGGCTGGGGGTGCCGGCCACATCCAGAGGTTCTTCCAGCTGGTGGACATTTCGGTCGGGCAGACGGTCAGCACCAGGCTGAGGTCAGAGTGGCCTCTCGCTGGAGGGAAGGGCCCCGTGTCCCGGAGGCCCAGGTGAGCCGACTCCCCCCACCCCCGCAGTGTGGGGCACTTCCGCCTTCCGGGCACCCGCAGGCCTGTGTGGTCCACGCACTGGCCTTCACTTTCCCAAACACGCGCGTTCTGTAAACAGTGATGACACTTCATCAACATTTCTCCAGCATGCGGAATGTTGGACACGAAGCTCAGCGATTTCAGAACTAATAAACAGTTGTCAGCATCAGGCCGACGCCGAGCAGAAGCCGGGCTTTATGGGAGATCAAAGACGCGCGGGCAGAGACAGGCCTGGGGCCGGCACAGGCTCAGAGAGGACTTGCTGGGCCCTGGGCCCTGCCTGGGGGAGTCTGTGCTGAGTGCGGACCTGCGTGTGGGGGACAGTATGTGAGGGAGTGTTTGAGGGGGACAGTGTGTGACAGGGACACTGTGTGAGGGGGTGACTGAGGGGAACAGTGTGTGAGGGACAGTGTGTGAGGGGACAGTGTATGAGGGGACAGTGTGTGAGGGGACAGTGTGTGAGGGGACAGTGTGTGAGGGGACAGTGTGTGAGGGACACTGTGTGAGGGGACACTGTGTGAGGGGGTGACTGAGGGGACAGTGTGTGAGGGGACACTGTGTGAGGGGACAGTGTGTGAGGGGACACTGTGTGAGGGTGACTGAGGGAACAGTGTGTGAGGGACAGTGTGTGAGGGGACAGTGTGAGGGGACAGTGTGTGAGGGGACAGTGTGTAGGGGACACTGTGTGAGGGGACACTGTGTGAGGGGGGTGACTGAGGGGACAGTGTGTGAGGGGACAGTGTATGAGGGGACAGTGTGAGGGGACAGTGTGTGGAGTGTATGAGGGACAGTGTGTGAGGGGACAGTGTGTGAGGGGACAGTGTGTGAGGGACAGTGTGTGAGGGGACAGTTGTGAGGGGACAGTGTATGAGGGGACAGTGTGTGAGGGACAGTGTGTGAGGGACAGTGTGTGAGAGGACAGTGTGTGAGGGACAGTGTGTGAGGGGACAGTGTGTGAGGGGACAGTGTTTGAGGGGACAGTGTGAGGGGACAGTGTATGAGGGGACAGTGTGAGGGGACAGTGTGTGAGGGGACAGTGTGTGAGGGGACAGTGTGTGAGGGGACAGTGTGTGGAGTGTATGAGGGGGACAGTGTGTGAGGGGACAGTGTGTGGGGACAGTGTGTGAGGGGACAGTGTTTGAGGGGACAGTGTGTGTAGGGGACAGTGTGAGGGGACAGTGTGTGAGGGGACAGTGTGTGAGGGGACAGTGTGTGAGGGGACAGTGTGTGAGAGGACAGTGTGTGAGGGGACAGTGTGTGGGGGGACAGTGGGTGAGGGGACAGTGTGTGAGGGGACAGTGTATGAGGGGACAGTGTGTGAGGGGACAGTTGTGAGGGATGACTGAGGAGAATAGCGTGTGAGAGGGTGACTGTGAGGGGACAGTGTGTGAGGGGACAGTGGGTGAGGGATGACTGTGGGGAGAGTATGTGAGAGGGTGACTGTGAGGGGACAGTGTGTGACAGGGACACTGTGTGAGGGGAGTGTGTGAGGGGACAGTGTGTGATGGGGATAGTGTATGAGGGGACACTGTGTGAGGGGGACAGTGTGTGATGGGGACAGTGGATGAGGGGACACTGTGTGAGGGGACAGTGTATGAGGGGACAGTGTATGAGGGGACAGTATGAGGGGACAGTGTGTGAGGGGACAGTGGGTGAGGGGACAGTGGATGAGGGATGACTGAGGGGGAGAGTATGTGAGAGGGGTGACTGTGAGGGGGACAGTGTGTGAGGGGACAGTGTGAGAGGGTGACTGTGAGGGGGGACAGTGTGTGAGGGACAGTGTGTGAGGGGACAGTGTGTGAGTGGGTGAGTGAGGAGAATAGCGTGTGAGGGGGTGACTGTGAGGGGGACAGTGTGTGAGTGACAGTGTGTGTGACTGTGAGGGCTGGGGTATGTGGGTGACTGTGAGGGGTGAGGGGGTGACTTTGGCGGGCAAATACTGTGTGAGGAGGGAGGGTGTGACGGTGAGGGGCCGGGTATGGGGTGACTGTGTGGGTGACTGTCGAGGGCTGGGACAGTTTGACTGCTGGAGAGCCCACCCAGCTGCCCCTGCTGCTGCCCCATGTCCAGGGTCCATCCCCTGGCGCTGCGGTGGGCAGGATGCTCGCTGGGCAGGGAGCTTCGGGGGTCCAGCAGGGGTGCTTGGGCAGAGGTGGTGGCCTGCAGTGCTCAGTGAGGGGTCCCTCTTCCTTCAGGGCCCGGGAGGCTCGGCAGGGGCTGGGCAGGGAGGGGGCACCAGTTAACCAGCCCCCCACTGCTGCCAGGGGGGGCTCCGCCCATGGCCACTGGGAGGGCAGCAGCCCGAGAGGCTGGGGAGCGTCCATGGAAAATGTGAGTCTCCTGGGTGTCAGCAGACGCTCCTGCTGGCAGCCAGGTCCAGCACCATCTCACGCCTGGGTGGCCTGTCAGCTCCCGCATGTTTGTGGGGAGGCCGCATGGAAAATCCATCCCGTCAGTCACTGCCCACGTAGGTGCCTGGGCATGGGGTCCACTCTTAGGGGCCACTCCTGAGCGCCACAGAGGGGCTGAAGGCAGGAAGACTCTTCCAAAAAGGGTCCTTGGGGGCCGGAGCGACAGCACAGCGGGGAGGGAGTTTGCCTTGTAGGCGGCGGTCGGGTTCGATCCCCGGCATCCCATCTGGTCCCCGAGTACCAACAGGAGTAGTTCCTGAGTGCAGAGCCTGAGCATGGCCGGTGTGACCCAAAAAGTGGGGGAAAATAGGGTCCTTGGGGCAGGACAGCTCCTGTCCTGCTGTTCTTGGGTTTCCCCCCCGCTGCCTGCGCAGCTCAGAGGCGAGCGAGGGGGAGGGAGAGGTGTGGCCAGTGGCCTGTCCCGGGTCTGGGCTCTCCGTGCAGGGGTGTTCGGGGTCTCAGTGCATCTGCCCCTTCCTCCTTCCTGGGACTCACGGGTGGTGGTGTCACGTGGGCCTGCTGGTTAGGGTGGGTGGGGCGTGTTAGGGGAGGCGCCCACTTACCCCGACCCTAGAGCCCTCCCTCTGCACCCCCTGGTTTCTCTGATCCGGCCACCGTCCCCCAACCTGGCCCCTGTGCTCGCTCCCTTTGCTAGGCGGCAGAGCCTGGGGGCGCAGGTACCTACCAGGGGCCGAGGCTGCTGGTCATGGGAGGGTCACGGTCCAGGCTACTTGTGCGCCCCCTTCGCTGGGCCCATGCTCTGCCCCTTTTGCCTAAGTCCGCCGCAGGTGGTCACTGTGCGGCCAGGCTGAGGGGGGGAAGGTCACATAATGGCCTCTTCCCACTCACGCATGTCCAGCACTCGGGCTCCGCAGTGAGTCTGCCGGTCCTGGGCACAGAGGGGCTCCCTGACCCCTCAGGGCTGAGCTCCGGCCCACCACCTCCGGCTGTCACACCCTGGTGCCCCTCCGCCCTCTGCCCCTGCACCCCTCACCTTAACTCCAAGACCTCTGTCCCCAAACCCGCCATCTCCCCAGGGTCACTGCCCGCTGGCATGCAACCCCCTTCCTGCCGAGGCCGGGAGCAGGTGAGTCTCAGCGAGTGTAGACTGGGTCAGGCAGGAGGGACTGGGAGCTGGTTGGGCGTAGTAAGCCCAGCACAGAGCAGGGGAGCTGCATGGGGGATGCGGCTGTGGGTGGGCCTGGGCCCGGCGGACCCTGGGCTCCTGTTGGAGGACAGGTTTTAGATATTCTGGGAGTTTTGTTGTTTTGCCCACTCCCAGCTTAATCTACTTAAGTCAAGGTTCATTCTAATGAGACCTCTCTTCTATGTAAACACTGCTAGAGGGTGTGGCAGTTACAGAAGTCACCTTGATTGAATAACTTCTGACTTATACATCTACTAAGACTTCTATGTTTTCTAGATTGGGCACAGCTCCTCTTTATACCCACTGTACCCAGCGTGGGACAGTTAGAATTTACCAGGAGACTACCACCCTGGCTACGCTGAGACTATAGGAAGACTATAGGAAGGATCATACTAGTTTGCTCTAAGCAGGCGAGAGTGACCCTTTCAGTACACGAGAACAAGATACTCAGAATCACCCTGGTGCAGATAATAATAAGAAGGACCTGTGGGTACCATCTAGATTACATGAAGCTCATGAAGTTAAGATGTATTACTTTATACCAGCCCTCTCTCTCTCCTCCAGTGTTTTACATAAGAGATAATCTCCTTAGTCCTTGGCATAACCTTTGTTTATACCTGCAATAGGGTGTGGCACTACACTCTGTTTAGAGTTCTTTGTTGACATGCCCCTCCCTGTTGGATTACTTTGGTGTATATAAGGGGCTGACTTGAGGCCCCTTCACCTTTTGCCTTTTGGTTCCTCAGCCTTCAGCTTTTGGCTCCTGAGGCTTTTGGCTTTTGGCTTTTGGCTTTTGGCCTTTTGCTCTTTGGCTTTTTGCTCCTTCTGGGTAGGACTCAGCTCGGGTGAGATCCTCTCCCCTTTTTGGTGGGAGACTTAGGCTCTTTTGTATGGTCTAAGTTTAGACCAGAGCTAGAGTTTGTTCATTATATTGGAGTGCTGTGGAAGAGCTTTGTACTATTAAAAGCCATTTTTGGAACTGCACCGGACTCGTGAGTTTTCATCTGTTCTCCCGGCGTCCTCGGAGGTAGAAGAGAACCTCTGTCCTGACACTGTCGGGGACCCCGGCGGCGTTCCCCCAACAGGCTCCAGCTGAGCCCCACCTCAGTCTGGGCCAGAGTGTGCCGGGTCTGGGGCACCCAGGGCTGAGCTGCCTGGCTTGGGGGCTTCTGAGCAGTTTGGGGACTCACAGCGCTAATACCAGGGTGGTCTCTCTTGCTACCTTCCTCCCAGCTGACAGCACCCCCCAACTCTGGGAACAGGGCTGAGGGGAGCTGAGTGTCAGCTATGCCTGGGCTGGTGGCTCCCAGAAGAGCCCCCAGAAGAGCCCCAAGCCCAGCCCCAGCAGGGTGGAGGGTGCAGGTAGCTGGGAGGAGCCTTGCCGGGCCCTTCCCACTTACCGGTTGGTCCCAGTGAGTCAGGCCAAGAGTAGCCCAGGACAGGTGTGTTGGCTCTCTGGTACTGCGGTCAGTGCCAGCTTGTGTCCATCTGCCTGCAGGGGTGGTCCGGGGACCCCTGGGGTCTCACTCTGACTGGGTAGACATAGGCTTCGCTCCCCAGACCGCTCTTACCTTGAGGGTAGGGTCTGCACGGGCAGGGTGGGCGGGGTCTATGGGTTGGTGTGGGGCCTATGGGCAGGGGCGGGGCATTGTGGACTAGGGGCGGGGCCTATGAGCAGGGGCGGGCATCGTGGACTAGGGGCGGGGCCTACAGGTTAGGGTGGGGCCTTATGATCTGGGTTCCGTTTCCCAGCGCACACAACGACGGTCCAGCAAGGGCTGTCCTGAACAGACCCCAGACGCCCGTGCAGAGCAGGACCAATCCGATGTTTGGGGATCAAGGATCTCCAGGGGCCCAGGTCCGGTCCCTCCTGCCCCCTGGGCTGCAGCTCCGCTTGTTCCTTTTGACATTTCTTGATTTAACTGCACAGGAGCGTAAATCACAGTGGAGAAAAACATCCCTTGTCCCCCACAAAGGACAGGCTGTCGCCGTGCCTAGGGCTCTGGGTGAACATCTCTTGGTATTTATACCTTCCGGGACAGGACTTACAGATGAGGCTGGGAAATCCTGCTTGCCGGGGTATTTTTAGAGCCCATTGTGCCCAGGACGTCTCCAGGGGACCTGTAGGTCCTGGGCGTCCCTCTCGGACAGCTGCTGGCTGGGCCGAGTGTCTTCCTGCTCTGGGCAAAGCCGGACCTGCACGATGGCCCCCAGCTGGGCTTGGGGAGCTGCAGGGCTCAGAGAGGGGCCGAGAGGGGCTCAAGTGCAGCCCTGAGCCCCCAGGTGTGACCCAGACCCCACCCCTGCCAGAGGCTGCCCTGGACCCGTCCACTCCCCAGCATGACCGTCGCAGCTGCCCTGAGGTTTCTGCTCCCTCTTCACCTTTAGGGACGGACCCACCATCCCTGTCCTTGGGGCACTGCAGGGGACACTGGGGCCCCCAGGTGGTCATGTGGGCTGGAAGGGACCCACACCAGGACAGGCCACCCCTGCAGGGGCTGTGGCCGCTACTCTACACAGGGTGGCCGGGCCTGGCGGGGCACGTCCTCTGTCTGTGCCTCTCTCCATGTTCATCTCTGTCCCCCGTCTCGGTGCTCCCCCGGCGGCCCAGGGCCTCTCTGCAGTCGGAAGGGGGCTCCCTCCCCGGGGTCTTAGGGCTGGGCTGGAGTGAGCTCAGGCTTCCAGGGAGACACAGCTGGGACTTGCTCTCTGCCCGGCGGGGCGGGGCGGCAGAGGCCCTACACCCCGACTGGGGGTTCCCGGGGAGCAGCACCAGCAGGAAGCGGTGTGCAGGGAGCCCCTGGGTCGGCTGGGGACGAGGAGGGCCTTGGCCAGGAAGGAAAAGTCCAGAGTTCTCCTGGGGCCCTCTGGGGTCCGGCATGGGCTGGCCGGCCCCACCCGGCTCTGGGCCCCTGGGCCAGACGGCGGCCAGAGCCGTTATCAGATCATAAATAATCTGGTGCCGCCCTGCCAGTGTCTCCCGCGCAGGCACTGAGGGGCAGGAGGCCCCCAGGACCTCGGAGGCGCCTGGGCTCTCTGGCCTCGCTTTCCCCCTCTGGGGGCTGTGGGGGCTGAGGTTCAGCCAGCTCCTCCCCGTCGGGCGGGCCCAATGCTCAGGGCCCAGGGCCCAGGCTCTGTCTTGAGGGGGCCTGGCTTGGGCTTGGTGGCGGCCCTGCAGGGACAGGACTGGCCCCACTGATGGGTCAGTCTGCGGAGCCGAGCTCCCCGAGACCTAGACGGAGGGCGTGGACGTGCCAAAGAAGGACGTCCCCAAAGGAGCAGCTAGGTCTGAGGGCTCGTCACCCTCCCTCGTGGGTCCCCCACCTGCACCCCCAAAGGCCCTGCTGAGCCCCTGAGCCCCACGTGCCAGGCCGGGGCAGGGCAGGGGAGCATGGAAGCTGCGAGACCCCCGACCTGGGCTGTGTGTGCGGGAGGGGGCCCGGCAGGCGCAGACCCCAGACTCTGGAGGGGGTCCGGGTGGGGGCGTGGCGCTGCTCGCCCCGCCTGCCTCCGCTCATCCTGTGTCCCGACGGCAGAGTGGGAGTGGGCTGCAGGAAGGGGTGCCTGGCGCTATATTAAGGCTCTGGGTGCTGACAGCTTCCTGCCCCAGAGGCCCAGGGAGAAAGGCTAAACTTAGCGCAGGCCCGGCCTGCCCAGTCCCGCCTGGCACTGCCTGGCGCATGGGAGGGGCGCTCTTCCTCCAGCCCTGCGGTCTCCTGCAGCCCGGGGGCACCTCAGGGGACCCTCTGGTATCAGACTGGGCCCCAGTGGGCGATAGGCCCCCAAAGACACATGTGGGCACCCCAGCGATGCACAAGGTGGGGTCCCCCAGAGTAGCGCCCTGTGCCCCGTCCTGAGATGGGGGTCCCCTCTGAGGATCCCGCAGAGGGTGAGGGATGGGACAGGAGGGGACGGGCACCGAGCCCTGGACTGACCCCTGACCTTTTCCCTGGTTTCCTCCTGGAAGCTTTCCCACAGGGGGACACCCGCAGCCTCCTGTCCCGGCAGGTCCTCGGCCGCCGTCCACATGCTGCCCGTGACCCACCACGGTCCTCCTGGTCCATCCCTTAGCTCTTTTCCGCTGTCCTTCCACCAGGCCAGAGGGCCAGTGCCTGGAAGACCCCCCCCACGACCGCAGAGGCGATTTCTCCCGGTGTGGACCCTGGGTGGGCGCTTGCCTCACGGGCACCTGGCGAGCTGCCCCCAGTGTGGACGAGGGAGGTAAAACAGGCAGCGTCAGGGTGAAGTGGAAGCCTGTGACCTTCAGGCCCTGAGGAGGAGCAGGATCGTTCTAGAAGCTTCTATCTGCCCCATGGGTTCAGTAAGGGGCCTGGGGTCCTTCCCAAGCACACGCCCCTGGCCCCAAGGTGCGAGTTTTAAATGGAGCCGGGTAGGTTCTGCCGGGAGCCGGCTCACAGGGTCTAAGAGACGTCCGCAGTCGGCTCAGAGCTGGGGAAGTTCCTCACCCAAAGGCTCTCGCCAAAAACAGTCCAGCCTCTGCTTCTCCTGGGGAATCAGGTCTTGTTGGTCAGAGGCAGCCGGCCGGGCACGCGAGGGGTTGCTCTTGGCCCCAGATCCTGCTGCCCTCGGCCCCTCCAGCACAGAGGACTGTCCACTGCAAGACACATGATGGGACACCTTCTGGGCCCGGCCCCTCCTCAGAGGCCTCAGACACCGTCAGGACGGGGCCCTTTGCTGCCCAAATAAACAGTCATTTGGGGCAGGCACCGGCTCCCCTGCTGGGCCAGGCCACCGCTGTCCCCCAAGTCCCTGCGGGACAGTCTGGGTGCCTCACTCAAGCTGGGCGAAGCTGAGGGGCTGCGTGGCAGTGCCCCTCCCCCGCCTCAGGGTCCTAGTCCGCAGTCAGGTCTTTGCCAAGGCCCTGCCAACAGGGTGGTGGACACGGACTGGCAGATGAGAGTCCATGCTCCGTGCGGCTGGGGGACGCTGGAACCTTCTCCCTGAGCAGTCTGGGTCCCGGGCCCCGCAGCAGCTGTGCTGGAGCTAGGCCAGGGCCAGAGCACACCAGGCCTCCTGACGCAGGGCCCGGCCCAGGCCAGCTGCAGGGGCGCGAAGGCCTCGCGCCGAACCCGAACTCCAGGTGGCTGGGGGCCAGGGTCTCGTCCAGGGGAGCAGAAGCCTGCAGGGAGGACGGGAGTGTGACCTGAAGGAGTCTGCTGAGTGACCACTGGGTCAGGTGGACCGCCGGCCATGCCTGCCTCACCTGGGCCTGGGCGCTGGGTCCGGACAGCGATTCCAGGCTGGGGTCAGGTTTCAAAGTGGGCACTGAGCTGTCTGGGGCGGTCGAGGCCGGCAGGGAGGTGCTGGGGTTCCCCTGTGGACCCTAAAGGTGGGGGAGAGTCGATGGAGGCTATGATCGGGGGTGAGGGCTGCCGTAACCTGCCCTGGGGCGAGGCTGGGGAGGGCCTGGCCTGGCACCTGGGGAGCTCTTGGTCCCGCCCAGGCTCTTTGGCTTGCGCTTCCGAGTCTGGATGCTCTCCTTCTTCATGGCCAGGGGCCGCGGCACCTGTGAGGGGGCACAGGCTGACCGCTGCTGCCCTACTGACCTCTGCCCCGACCCGTCCGCGCGCGCCAGTCCTGCTCGAGGACAGCAACCCGGGCGCTCAGGGAGTCCAGCAGTACTGTAGACCCCTGCGACGCTTGGCACAGGCTACTCCGTCTAGGCCTGTAGTCCCTCTGGGTCTGCCTTCCTGGGCTTCAGTGACCTACCACCACCTAGGCCACGCCCCTCACGGAAGCCCGCCTCTCCAGACTCTGCCCCACAGACTCCCTCCCTTCCCCTCCCATAGACCCGCCCATATAGGCCCCGCCCTCGCGTAGGCCCCACCCAGAGGCCCGCCCATCGACGTTGTCCCATAGCCCCGCCCCCCCCTCAGGCCCCGCCCTCGGCTCACCCCCGTGCAGCTTCATGTAGAGGCCACAGGCGTTGCACACAGGCTCGCCATCTGCGTTGCGGCGCCAGAGTGTCGTGTTGGTGGTGTGGCAGTTGGTGCAGCAGAGGCCGGCGCGCCGGGACGAGGACTGTGGATGGAGACCAGAGCGCTGTGGCTGGAGCCCTGCTCTGGGGCTCAGCTGGCCATGGGTAAGGGGGACGGTGGCTCGGGCTCAGCTGGCATGGGTAAGGGGGGACCATGGCTCCCACAGCACATCGTGGGATGGGAGTGTGAGACATGAACTGGTCTCTGTCCCTTCTTAGCGGCTGGTCGGGGTCCTGAGCCCCAGGGCCAGGGTGGGCTGGCAGCACCCCAGGGTCGCTGCTGTGCCTGGGGTCACCTCCTGTGCTGTGTCTGGTCACACCTAGTCACGCCCCCCCCCAGGACACAGACAGGACCCACCCTCCAAACTCCTGGTGCAGGACAATACAGGTCTGAAGGCCCCACTGTTTCCAGCCCCTCCCACTGACCCGCCCCCGTCCAGAAGGCCCCTCCCACAGAGGACTCCCTCCCCTAGGCTGGGCCCCCCAGTGGCCCCGCCCCAGCCCCGCCCCCCGTCCGGAAGGCCCCTCCCACAGAGGACTCCCTCCCCTAGGCTGGGCCCCCCAGTGGCCCCGCCCCAGCCCCGCCCCGTCCGGAAGGCCCTCCCACAGAGGACTCCCTCCCTAGGCTGGGCCCCCAGTGGCCCCCCCCAGCCCCGCCCCCGTCCGGAAGGCCCCTCCCACAGAGGACTCCCTCCCCTAGGCTGGGCCCCCAGTGGCCCCACCCCAGCCCCGCCCTGTCCGGAAGGCCCCTCCCACAGAGGACTCCCTCCCCTAGACTCGCCCCCAGTGGCCCCGCCTCTCACAGCCCCGCCCCACAGATGCCACGCCCCCATTCAGAAGGCCCCTCCCACAGAGAACCTCCCTAGACTCGGCCCACAGTGGCTCCGCCTCCCCACAGCCCCGCCCCACAGATGCCCCGCCCCTGCGGCAGACCCCACCCCAAGACCCTGTGGAAGGTGTTGGGTGACGCACAGTCCCTGAGCTGGCCCTGGGAGCCCCAGAGGGCAAAGTCAGAGACACCCCCTCACCCCACTCACGCTGGCAGAGCCCCATTCACCCAGGCCCTGTTTCAGCCCCGCCCCTCCCATGCCCTGCCTGGCCCGCCCTGCCTGGCCCCGCCCTGCCCGAGGCCCCCGCCCAAAGCACTCACCAGGCGCTTGTGTGGCCCGCACCAGGGGCCGGTTAACTCCGTTGACCTTGTGGTAGAGACCACAGGCATTGCACAGGTAGTGGCCAGTGCCATCCCTGCGCCACAGAGGCGTGGACAGCGCTCCGCAGTTGACACACTCGCGCCCCTCCCCAGGAAATTCCTCCAGGAAGTCGGACCCTGTGAGGACAGGCAGCCGGTGACCCAGGACCTCCTGAGCCTACATGGCAGGAGGCCGCGTCCTCTCTCGGACCCTCAGGTCCCATCTGACTGGCCACGAGTGTGCGTGGTCCTGTGGACCTGCCAAGGGGCTGACCATGCCAGATCTGGGGGGACAGAGGAGGGGGAGCAGGGCAGAGGGAAGGCCTGGGGGGTCAGCGCAGATCTGACCCGACTCCCCAAGGGTCCTCCCCAAGGAGGGGAGCAGGATGGCGGAGCCCACCGGGGCAGTCATGGCTAGCAGGGGATGTGCTAGGGGTGGGCGTCCTGCCGGTCTCCACGGGAGGGGATGGCCTGGCGTCCTGGGCAGGCGAACACCAGCTGCTCGTTTAGGGTTTTGCGTGGGGACTGGGGCATCTACCCCGGAGCCACGGGGGTCACTGAAACCAGGCCTCAAAGTAGAACCAAGGAACACTCTAGGCCTTCCACGGAGTAGAACCACGGAATACTCTAGGGCCTTCCACGGAGTAGAACCACGGAACACTCTAGGCCTTCCACGGAGTAGAACCACGGAATACTCTAGGCCTTCCACGGAGTAGAACCACGGAACACTCTAGGCCTTCACGGAGTAGAACCACAGAATACTCTAGGCCTCCACGGAGTAGAACCACGGAACACTCTAGGCCTTCCACGGAGTAGAACCATGGAACACTCTAGGCCTTCACGGAGTAGAACCACGGACACGCCCCGGGTGGAACCACGGAACACTCTAGGTGCCTTCCACGGAGTAGAACCACGGAACACTCTAGGCCTTCCACGGAGTAGAACCACGGAACACTCTAGGCCTTCCACGGAGTAGAACCACAGAATACTCTAGGCCTTCCACGGAAGGCCTCACGGGTAGAACCACGGAACACTCTAGGCCTTCCACGGAGTAGAACCATGGAACACTCTAGGTGCCTTCCACGGAGTAGAACCACAGAATACTCTAGGCCTTCCACGGAGTAGAACCACGAAACATTCTAAGCCTTCCACAAAGTAGAACCACGGAACACTCTAGGCCTTCCACGGCTTCCACCAATAAGTCAGGGGGTTGGAACTTTCAAAAGATCTTTTCCAAAACTTCAGAGGAGTGTCTTAGAATGGGCTTTTCGGCAGACACCACCGAACGAGTGGCCCCAGGCTGAGTCATAAGCGCCCCTTTATCAAAGGCAGGCACGGAGGAGTTTCCCCTCGGTGCTGTCCGCTGGTTGGTAAAGGGCGGGGTTTGCCTGCAGCCCCACCTGGGACAGCGCCCGCCCGGACCCTAGCCCCAGCGGCCATGCACGCCGGGTCCAGCCCACGTGGACTCCGGCCCCAAGCCCCAGCCCCATGCATGCCCCCAGCCCGCCCCCGCGCGCCCGCCACTCTCACCCAAGGCGCTTCTGTGGTCCGAGAGGCCGGGCAGGACGCTGCCGTCCAAGTGTCCGGAGGTCCAAGCTGGGGCCACCTCGGAGCCCACGTAGGCCGGGTAGGGGGCAGGGTAGGGGGTGCCCAGTGGCCGGGGGTGCTGCTCTCGCGCCAGCCCTGCGCCCTGGTAGGAGCCGCGGTCCCCGCGACCCCCGCCGCCGGGCCCAGGGGCGCTGTGCGCGAAGCCCAAGGCTCCGGGTCCGGGCTGTTGCGCGGCCGGGTTAGGGCCGAAGGCTGGGGCGTCGGGGGCGGGGGCGCCCAGCCCGGGTGTGTGGCCAGCGCGGGCGGCTGCGGGCCCGGCTCGCACGTGGGCAGGTAGGGGCAGGGTCGGGGGCACGCGCGCGGGTCGCAGCAGCACCGCGGGGCCGGCGCCCGGGGCCAGGAGCGCGCCCGGGCCGGGGCTGGCGCCCAGGGTCAGGCTCCGGTACATCTTCCCGGGCTCCGGCCACCACCTGCAGCGGCGACACGTCGAGGTCCACCGCTCTGCCAACCGCTGGGGCTCAGCCCGGCGGGTGTCCAGAGCCGCCTCCTTCGTGGCGCTCATGGGCGAGGGTCTGGTGGGGGCGCGGCCCAGCGGAGCGAGCGGATGCGGTGCTGGGATGCGGTGCGCGGCCTGGGGTGGGGCCGGGACAGCTCCCCAGTGTGGGGGTGGGACCCGGGGTCGGGGGGCCAGGACAGCTCCCCAGTGTGGGGGTGGGACACGGGTCGGGGGCCAGGACAGCTCCCCCAGTGTGGGGGTGGGACACGGGGTGGGGGCCAGGACAGCTCCCCAGTGTGGGGGTGGGACACGGGGTCGGGGGCCTGGACAGCTCCCCCAGTGTGGGGGTGGGGCCGGGACAGCTCCCCAGTGTGGGGGGTGGGACCGGGGTCGGGGGGGCCGGGACAGCTCCCCAGTGTGGGGGGTGGGACCGGGGTCGGGGGCCGGGACAGCTCCCCAGTGTGGGGTGGGACCCGGGGTCGGGGGCCGGGACAGCTCCCCCAGTGTGGGGGGGTGGGACCGGGGTCGGGGGCCGGGACAGCTCCCCAGTGTGGGGTGGGGCCGGGGTCGGGGGCCGGGACAGCTCCCCAGTGTGGGGGGTGGGGCCGGGGTCGGGGGGGCCAGGACAGCTCCCCGGGTGGGGCGGCCCAGGGGCGCAGGGGAGAGGTGTTAGTGGGGGGGCCCAGAGGGCCAGCAGCCCCCGCCGGACGCACTCACCAGCTGGCCAGGACACGGGGCGGCGGCAGCGGTCTGGGCGCTGCGCTCTTGGATCCCGGGGCTCGTCCATCTGCGCTGCCCCTCCCAGTCCCGCCCTGCCGTCCAGGCCTCCGCTCCCTCCCCCACGAGGGGGTGGTCCGCCCCCATCACGTGACCCCGCAGGCTGGGGCGGAGGACAGTGGGGGCTGCACTGGCCCCGAGTCAGCCTGGGGGCGGGGAGCCGGGAGTGATGGGCGGGAAGTTGAGAACGGGCCTGACCACTCTCAGGGGCAGTGCCCAGCGCGGGGGGGTGCCCATGGGTGTCCTCTGAGGTGTGGCGGGCGCCCAGTGCTGGCCGGACGCTCATGTGAGTAGGTGCCTCTCCGGGCAGAGGGAGCCCTCTGAGCCCCTGGGCCCTGGGGGTCACTGCTCGCCCTGCAGTCAGGCTGTGGCCGGTGCCCAGCCCGTGCTGGGGCCGACTGGGAGAGGCCCTGCCAACCAGCCCTTCTCCCCAGGGGCCCCACCAGCGACAAGAAGGTGGAGGAGCAGACCCCCAGCAAGGGCGGAGCCCCCAGGCTGCTCACCTGGGGTGAGTCGGGTTCAGCCCCACGGAGACCTGGGGTGCAGCCTCTGTGCTCGGAGGCAGATGAGCCAGGCCTGGAGCAGGGCTCCTGTGCCCTCTGGATGGAGCCGGGGGCGGTGCCAGGGCGGTGCCATGCCCCAGGGCCGAGTTTGGGGGGCTGGTGAGGCAGTTTCCTGGGGGAAGGGGTGGTGAGCCCAGGGAGGGCTGGGTGGGGAGCTGGGCAGCAGATGGCCCTGAGGACAGGACGAGGCCTCCCTGTTGCCCACCACACCCGCCTGCCTGCTGCCAGAGACACACACGTCGGCCCCAGCCTCGGCGCCTTCCTCCGGTCCCAGTCAGGAGGGGATTTTCCAGCGGCTGCCACAGCTGGGCCGTCTCTTCTCTCTCTCAGGGCACAGGGCGAGCCTCTGTCCCTGCTGCCGTAGCCCCGCCCCTGAGAGATAAGGGGGTCCTGGCTCCACCCAGCTCTGGGACCAGGCGCAACCCACCGCTCTTGCTGCTCGCCTGGCGTCAGCCTGACCTGGGCACAGACCTAGGGGGCCCCGGGGTTCCGCCGCGCCGCGGAGGCATGACCCGCTGTGACCTCTCTTGTTGGTGCTGCCCAGCACGACCCGCTGTGACCTCTCTTATTGGTGCTGCCCAGCCCCTGAGCCTAACGATGGCCGCGTGTCCGCTTTGCCGAGGGCCCCTCTGCCGTGTGGGGCTCTGCAGAGGCGTCCCCGGGGCGGACGGCTGCCTGCTCCGTTTCTAGGGGACTCACATGTGCGCCACATCTGACCCCATTGCCGACCCCAGCGACCAGCACCCCAGGGACGTCTTGAGTGGCCGCTGGGTGGACCTGCTGACCGGCAGCCCTGGACTTTGCACTGGCCTCCTGCACCCGACCAGGGGCCGGGCACCCTGTAACCTGCCGGTTGTGCAGCCTTGACTCACGCCTCGCCCCGCCATAAAGTTGGGGTGACGGGCAAGTCTCCCCGCGGTCCTCGGGCTCCTGACTCAACCACACCCTCTTGCCCCACGGACTCAGGAGACGGGGGACCCTGAAACCCCACTCCCAGGACCCCAGACTCTCGGCAATCCTCAGGCCTCAGTTTCCCCACTCGCCTCTCAGGCCTCAGTTTCCCCACTTGCCCCTCAGGCCTCAGTTTCCCCACTCACCTCTCCGGGCCTCAGTTTCCCCACTCGCCTCTCAGGCCTCAGTTTCCCCACTTGCCCCTCTGGCCTCAGTTTCCCCACTTGCCCCTCGGGCCTCAGTTTCCCCCACCTCACCTCTCAGGCCTCAGTTTCCCCAATCGCCTCTCAGGCCTCAGTTTCCCCACTTGCCCCTCGGGCCTCAGTTTCCCCACTCACCTCTCCTGCCTCAGTTTCCCCACTCGCCTCTCAGGCCTCAGTTTCCCCCCACTTGCCCCTCGGGCCTCAGTTTCCCCACTCACCTCTCCTGGCCTCAGTTTCCCCAATCGCCTCTCAGGCCTCAGTTTCCCCACTTGCCTCTCGGGCCTCAGTTTCCCCCACTCACCTCTCGGGCCTCAGTTTCCCCACTCACCTCTCGGGCCTCAGTTTCCCCACTGGCCAAGTGGAGTTGGTGGCAGTGGGGCTGTTGGGGGATGGTGGGGGGGACCATGTGATGGGCGCGTGATTTCGGGGACCCGGAGGCCCACAAAGACAGAGCATCTGGTCTGGAGGTGGGGCATCAGGTGGGGTCCCTGTTCCCTCTGCAGGTGCAGGCGGCAGGAATCCGCCGAAGGCTGGTGTCTGGGGGTTCCAGGCCTGGCCCCTCGTCTCCCCACAGCCGCCGTGGCTATGGGGTGAGGTTCCGCTGCCCAACAGCTCCCAGCTGGCACTTCGGAGGGTAGGAGGCACTGCCCAGCCCGGGGCGCTACCCCACCGCGAGAGCCTGGGCTGCGAGCACTATGACGGACGGTGTGTGCGGAGCAGACAGACGCCCTGCCCGGGACTGCCGGACTGCGGCCGACTGGGTGGGCTCAGAGCCTCGGTCGGCTTCACTGCAGCTCCTCAGGAGCGGAAGGAGTGTCTGTCCCCCCAGACCTCCTCCGGGAAGCCTCACTGCCGCTTCCAGGCCCAGCCCAGGTGTGTGGAGACGTGCTGTGGAGCTGGTGCCTTGGTGACACGGTCCAAGACTGTTCCGAGACAGTCTGTGGCGTGCTGGGGGCTACAGGCACATGGCGGTGCCCCCTGGCGGCCCTGCCGGAGCTTGTCAGCCATAACAGCCTGGGGCAGCTGGGAAGCAGGAGCCGGGAGGGGCAGAGGGGCCGAGGAGCTGCAAGCCCCCTCCCTGCTCTACCCTCGGGGCTGCTTCCCTCCTGCCTCTTCTGCTGACTTGGCAGTGTGGGGTCCCCAGTGCGTGGGCAGGAAGCCACAGTCCAGGGAGGCAGTTCCATCCCGGGAGGTGCCCGGTTAGGGTGGGCCCCTTCCTGCGGCCACACTCGGGACTTGGGGACATCATGGACTGCTCATCCCTGTGGCCCTGGGCTCGGCTCCTCCCTCCCATGTCCCGTCGTCAGCTCTGAAGCTCAGCTCAGCCTAGATCGGAGAACAGGAGGAGCCGAATGTCTGGGGCCCCCAACAAGCAGGAAGGCCCCAAAGCTACAGGCCGGGCCCATGTCCTGGCCACCCCACAGGGTTCTCCCCAGCACTTGGGTCCGTGCAGATTTCGCTTATGAGCCCTGGGACTCATGGGAGCACTATGTAAGGGGGCTCAGGGCGGCCGGGAACCCGCCTCCACTGCCCACGTCCCTGAGGTCCTGGTCGACGGCAGAGAGACTTTGTCTGAAATCTTGGTCAACATCTCCATGATGGGGTGGGCAGCACAGAATGGCCAGGAGTAATTCTGTACCTCTGGCACAGACCACAAACCCTCACCCAGGACACAGGCCACGTGGCCTCTCCTGGACACAGGCCACGTGGACCCTCACCCAGGACACAGGCTACGTGGCCCTTACCCAGGCGGCTCGACACAGACCACAGACCCTCACCCAGGACACAGGCCACGTGGACCCTCACCCAGGGCACAGGCTATGTGGCCCCTCTCCCCGGACACAGACCACAGACCCTCACCCAGGGCACAGGCCATGTGGCCCTCTCCTGGACACAGGCCACAATGGCTCCTTATCTGGGACACGATTGCTATGGCCCCTCCCCTGGAGAACTCAGGCCCTGTGATGCTCAGGGACAGTCTTGACTGTGGCCCCACATGTGCTCACCACTGGTGTCCCTGGTAGTCATGATCCCTGATGGAGATCAGTCATCAGTAGACAAGAGATACGGCTTGAGCAGCAGTCTGGGTGCTACTAGAGAGGTCCATGTCCCAGGGAAGAGGCCGGGGCCTGCCTCTTCCCTGGTGTTTGGGGCAGCAGCATTTCCTCAGGAGCAGCAGCATTTCCTCAGGAGCAGCAGTGTTTCCTCAGGAGCAGCCGCGTTTCCTCAGGAGCAGCCACGTTTCCTCAGGAGCGGCCACGTTTCCTCAGGAGCAGCCCGGGCGCCTCCTCAGGAGCAGCCGTTTCCTCAGGGAGCATCCGTGTTTCCTCAGGAGCAGCAGCGTTTCCTCTGGAGCAGCCGCGTTTCCTCAGGAGCAGCATCATTTCCTCAGGAACAGCAGCATTTCCTCAGGAGTAGCATTTCCTCAGGAGGAGTAGCGTTTCCTCAGGAGCAGCAGTGTTTCCTCAGGAGTAGTGTTTCCTCAGGAGGAGTAGCATTTTCTCAGGAGCAGCAGCATTTCCTCAGGAGTAGTGTTTCTCAGGAGGAGTAGCGTTTCCTCAGGAGCAGCAGCGTTTACTCAGGAGTAGTGTTTCCTCAGGAGGAATAGAGTTTCCTCTGAGCAGCAAGCAGCCTTTCCTCAGGGGCAGCGCCCTCAGAGAGTACCTTACTGACAGGTGGCTGGGATGAAGCTTTGTGGAATGGCCACAAGAGGGCGCCCCAACCCAGTCTCTGATGAGTGTGATGCATGTGTGAACTGGTCAAGTGCCTGTGTGTGTGTGAGCTAGTCTGAGTGCCTGTGTGTGTGTGTGTGTGTGTGAGAGAGAGAGAAAGAGAGAGAGAGTGAGAGAGAGATCTGGCTTGTGTGCCTGTGTGTGTGTGTGTGTGTGTGAGCTGGTCAGCATGCCAGAATATATGTGTGTGTGTGTGTGGCATATGTTTGAGCTGGTCTGTGTGCCAGTGTATATATGTGTGTGTGTGTGTGAGCTAGTCTGCATGCCTGTGTGTGCATGTGTGAGCTGGTCTGCGTGCCAGTGTGTGTGTGTATGTGTGAGCTGGTCTGCGTGCCAGTGTGTATGTGCACATGCACACGTGTGAGCTGTTCTACATATGTGTGTGTAGGTGTGAGCTGGCCTGTGTGCCTGTGTGTGTGGGTTTGAGTGCCCGTGTGTGTGTGGCGTGCACGTGTGCTGTTGGCTGTCATGTGCGTGAGTGAGCTAGTGTCTGCCCACCATCCACTATCTGTGTATGAGTGCCTACGTGTACACACGTGTGGATGTGTGAGTCCATGTACGTCTGTGTGCACAAGTGTATGTGCGGGTGCATGTGTGCACGCGTGTGTTTGCTGTGCCCTCAGCTGGCTGTCGTGGTGCGGGGGCACCCTCAGAGGGTGGGGAGCAGCAGCCGGGAGCCGTCAGGAGACCAGCCGTGTGTGCTGGCGGGGCAGCAGGGACGGGGACTGCCTCCGAAGGCCGTCAGGGGGCGCCTCGCTGTCGAGAGCAGACCGAGACAAGGCCCTGAGCCCCGCGGGTGACGGTGGAGGCCCAGGGTCCCGGACAGCCTGAGTCCGCCCGGCTGTCCTCAGCGTGGGGGGGGGACAGCGCCCTGGGCACATAGGACCTGACCGGACACCGGGTGCCCTCACGGCTAGCAGTGACCGTGTGCCCTCTCTGCCCAGACTGCATTGCTGGACGTGACGGATGTCGCCCTCCCCCGCCACACCTGTCCTGCCTGTCTTTAAACAGTCGTCTGGTACCTTGCTGGCCCTCTGTGGGTCACGGACACCCCGAACCATCCCTTCCACTGCCCACAGTGCCCTAGAGGACGCTGCAAGAGAGTAGCCAAAGGACATGTGGGCAGGGTACAGGCGCCGGTGCAGGGTACAGGCGCAGGGGTGCAGGGTGCAGGGTACAGGCGCAGGTGCAGGGTACAGGCACAGGGTACAGGCGCAGGGTGCAGGGTACAGGCGCAGGTGTAGGGTACAGGCACACGGTACAGGCACAGGGTACAGGCGCGGGGTACAGGCGGAGGGGTTCAGGGTACAGGCACAGGTGCAGGGTATAGGTGCAGTGGTTCAGGGTACAGGGTACAGGCGCAGGGTGCAGGGTTCAGGGTACAGGAGTACAGGTGCAGGGGTTCAGGGTACAAGGTACAGGCACAGGGGTTCAGGGTACAGGGTACAGGCGCAGGGGTTCAGGGTACAGGGTACAGGCGCAGGGGTTCAGGTTACAGGGTACAGGCACAGGGTGCAGGGTACAGGCGTAGGTACAGGGTACAGGTGCTGGGGTTCAGGGTACAGGCGCAGGGGTTCAGGGTACAGGCGCAGGTGCAGGGTACAGGCACAGGGTGCAGGGTACAGGTTCAGGGTACAGGCGCAGGGTTCTGGGTGCAGGGTACAGGCGCAGGGTACATGCGCAGGGTGCAGGGTACAGATGCAGGGTACAGGTGCAGGGTTCTGGGTTCAGGGTACAGGCACATGGTACAGGCGCAGGTGCAGGGTGCAGGGTACAGGCGCAGGGTACAGGCGCAGGTGCAGGGTCATCTGCACGAGGGGAGCTGATCGGTGAGAACAGGAGCGTGGCTGGACGGTCCCTGCTATGGACTCAGGCCCCGCAGGCCCTGCGGCTCACGCCCACGTCATCAGTGACCCACCCGGGAGAGGGAGCACACCCGGCAGTCGGGTCTGGAGCTGACCCCAAGCCCCGCCAAGTGCCCCCATGCAGAGCCCCAGAAGAGGCAGGAGAGACTGAGACTGTGGGGGCGGCACTTGGGTCCTCTCTGCAGCCGGAGTGGGTGTGGGGCCCAGGGGACTCGGTGCCCGAGGCAGTGATCCCAGTGCCCATGGACCTGGGGGGTCTCTGCCGATAGGAAAGGACTTGTCAGAACTTGTGTGGCGGCCGTGCTTCCCCCTGGACAGGCCCCTGCCAGGGGCAGGCGGCTCCCGGCATGCAGTCCAGGCTGGTGACCATCTTCCCGCTCAGAGCCCCTGAGTGCTGCACACTTGCCCTGTCTCTGCATAGATGGGGAAACTGAGGTACAGAGCACGGCATCCCTCGGGCTCCCGGCGAGGAGCTGCAGGGTCACTCCCCACGCGGCCGGACCCTCCCATGAGGAGCTACAGGTCACTCCCCACGCGGCCGGACCCTCCCATGAGGAGCTACAGGTCACTCCCCACGGCCGGACCCTCCCATGAGGAGCTACAGGTCACTCCCCGCGGCCGGACCCTCCCATGAGGAGCTACAGGTCACTCCCCCACGCGGCCGGACCCTCCCATGAGGAGCTACAGGTCACTCCTCACGCGGCCGGACCCTCCCATGAGGAGCTACAGGTCACTCCCCACGCGGCGGACCCTCCCATGAGGAGCTACAGGTCACTCCCCACGCGGCCGGACCCTCCCATGAGGAGCTACAGGTCACTCCTCACGCGGCCGGACCCTCCCATGAGGAGCTACAGGTCACTCCCCACGCGGCCGGACCCTCCCATGAGGAGCTACAGGTCACTCCTCACGCGGCCGGACCCTCTCTGGGGTAGCTTGCTGGGGTTCCCGGCGGGAGTGTCCATGAGCAGCCACGGCGCAGAGCAGGACGGGAAGATTCGGCTGTCGGGGGTAGGGGCTGCCCAGCAGCTGTCGCCCCTCTAAGGCCGCTAGTCCCGGGCTCAATTCCCAGCACGGCTGTGGGCTGCAGGCCACTGGGCTCCGCATCCCAGAGGCTATTCCTGGGCCAGACAGCAGGTGCTGGGGGGCGGGCTGGGCTGAGGGCAGCCTCCCCAGTGGCCTGGCCATGCCCTCTGGGCTGGACGGTGCCACTGGCTGTGTGGACACAGGTGCCTCCGCCGGGTGGACTCCTGCCTCCTGAGCCAACAAGCCTCACCGGGCCCAGAGAGCCTGGGGACTAACTCCAGGACTCCCTTCTGCAGGAGCCCGGCCTGCTCCCGCTCTCCTGTGGATGCTGTTTCTCGGCTGGGCCCTTGGAGGTGGGGCGGGGCTGTGGGGGGCTGCTAGGTGCTCCGTGACGAGCCGTTTCTCCACAGCTGGACGCCAGGCCCAGGGTCGAGGCGTGTGTCGGGCCAGAGAGCCCCGACGCGGCAGCATGTCCCCGTGTGCTCAGAGGAGCAGATCAGGCAGTGCCACGGGGGCCAGTCCCTCAGCTCCGAAGGGGCTCCAGGCACAGTCCAGGGCGCTGGGGCTGCTGGGGCTGTCCCTGGGGAGGGGCCCAGCCCAGGCAACCCCCAGGCCTGCCCCTGGGGCTGAGATGCTCAATGACCACCCCAGAGCCTGGCGGGACCCCGCGGTCAGCCACCACACTCGGCAATCTGCCCTGCCCCTTGCATGCAGTTGCAGGTCAGCCTGAGGCGGTCAGCGCTCCTGGCAGCCGGGCCCCTGTGAGGAGGTCAGCCTGGAGGCGGTCAGCGCTCCTGGCAGCCGGGCCCCTGTGAGGAGGTAGGAGCAGCTTCCTGCTGACTGGGCGAAGGACCGCGCCAAGCCGGACCCTCAAGGTCACCCATGAGATCTCTGGCGCTGGGGCCGCGGCCCGGGTGTGGGGTGCACGGGGCCATCAGCAGGGCCGGCCTCCCTCTGCCACTTCCCTGGACTGTCGCGTGGACCTGCAGTGCCCGTGTCCACGCAGCAGCTCGGCCCTTCCTGAGCTGCACCGCCCTCCTCCTGCTTCCACAGTGCTTGGCCCTGCAGAGGAAAGGGGCAGCTGTCTGGGGTCCGCTGTGAGGCCCCACCCAGGAACGCACCGGGCAGGGCCCCTGCCATGCACCGAGGACGGGGGCTGGGCAGGGCTGGGGCCTAGGCTGTGACTTCTCCAGGGCACCTGCTGCTGTAGCGTGGCGAGGAGGCGTCTCGCACTGGACCGGCCACGTCATATCTTGTCTGTGTCCCACGCGCTGGACCGGCCACGTCATGTCCGTCACGTCTGTGTCCCACGCGCTGGACCGCCACGTTACGTCACGTCTGCGTCCCACGCGCTGGACCGGCCACGTCATGTCCATCACGTCTGCGTCCTACGCACTGGTCCAGTCCCGCCTCCTTTGCGACCAGGTGACCCCTGAGGCAGCGGCGAGCCCGTTCCCCCATACCGCTACATCTGCCCCCCTCCCTCCCACCTGCCCCTGAGGTTACTGACCATTGACCCCAACAGGGCGCCCAGTGGGCTGCAGCAGTGAGAAGGGGATTCCTCTTTGGACCCTGGGGTCCTCTCCAGTTCCAGAACTTTCCTTGGGGACCCTGCTGGGTCACCCTCATGGTGCAGGAGGGACCCTGCCCCCTCAGCTGCACCCCAGGTCCAGAAGGGACAGCTTTGGGGGCCAGGGCTGAGTGTCCAGGCCAGCGATGCTCGACCGTCCCCCTACACCCGGCCCTGCCCTCCCCTGGCCCCTTCCAGAACCTTCCTGGTCCTGGGGTTCCTTGGTGGGCAGAAGGGGCTGTTTTGTTTAGTTTTGGGGCCACACCAGTACTGCTCAGGGTTGACTACTGGGTCTGCACTCGGCGGTCACTTCTGGTGGGGCTCAGGGGACCCTCTGGTGGTGAATCTGGGCTGGCTGTGTGCGAGGCAAATGCCCTCCCCTTTGGATTGCTCCTGCTGAGGCCGAGTTGACCCTGCCCCGAGCTAGCTCTCAGCCTCAGTGACGGCCGGGGGCGGGCACAGACGCTCCTGGGGTCGGCAGAAGAGAGGTGGAGGGAGGGTCTTGGGCCATGGGGGCTCACAACCAGGACCCGCTCCTAGTGGTGGGGGGCAGCGGGGCCCAGTCTGCGTCCTGTGCTCCAGACTGAGGGGGACAACACCCATATCCCAACTTTGGGAGGCCAGGTCCAGGGGACCTTGGAAAGCCTGAGGGCAGGGCAGGACTGGACAGCTGCCTGCCCTGTTTTTTCCCTGACCCTAGGGTCTAAAGAACACCCTCCACCCAGCCTTACTGTGTGATGTGTGTGCTGTGCGTGCTGTATGTGTGCTATATATGTGCTGTATATGAGCTGTATATGTGCTGTATATGAGCTGTATATGTGCTGTGTGTGCTGTGTTTGTGCTGTATATGTGCTGTATATGAGCTGTGTGTGCTGTATGTGTGTGTATGTGCTGTATATGTGCTGTGTTTGTGCTGTATGTGTGCTGTATGTGTGCTACACATGTGCTATGTGTGCTGTGTATGTGCTGTATATGTTCTGTATATGTGCTGTGCGTGTGTATATGTGCTGTGTGTGCTGTATATGTGCTGTATGTGTGCTGTATGTGTGCTGTATATGAGCTGTGTGTGCTGTATGTATGTATGTGCTGTATATGTGCTGTTTGTGCTGTATATGTGCTGTATGTGTGCTGTATGTGTGCTATACATGTGCTGTGTGTGCTGTGTATGTGCTGTATATGTTCTGTATATGTGCTGTGCATGCTGTATATGTGCTGTATATGTTCTGTATATGTGCTGCGTGCTGTATATGTGCTGTATATGTGCTGTATATGTGCTGTGTGTGCTGTATATGTGCTGTGTATGTGCTGTGTATGTGCTGTGTATGTGCTGTGTATGTGCTGTGTATGTGCTGTGTATCACTGTCACTGTATCACTGTCTTCCCATTGTTCATTGATTTGCTCAGTGGGCACTAGTAACATCTCCATTAGTCCTGTCACAAGCAAGTGCAACCCAAGGGCATCTATTTGCTACAGGGACAGGAGGAGCCTGAAACCATTCTTCAGGTTATGGAACTGAGGTCCATAATAGTTACTAGTCTTTGGCATACAAAGTAAATAAAACACGGTAGCTTGCCAGGCTTTACCGTGTAGGTGGTAGGTGGTATACTCTCAGTAGAAGGCTCTCGGGCCGGAGCGATAGCCCAGCGGGTAGGGCGTTTGCCTTGCAAGCGGCCGGCCTGTGCCGGCCTGCGCCGGCCCGGGTTCGATTCCCGGCATCCCATATGGTCCCCGAGCACCGCCAGGAGTAATTCCTAAGTGCAGAGCCAGGGAGTAACCCCTGAGCATCGCTGGCTGTGACCCAAAAAAGAAAAAAAAGAAGGCTCTCAACCCGAGCATTTACTGATGAAACTTAAAGGGGGGAAGATCAGGTTTTCTCTTGGATGGAGCTCTGAGGAACTATGGAGTCTGGATGTTGAGATTGACTAACTGCATGATGTGTGGTTTGCTCTGGCTTCTTGCCAGGCTTGCTGGTATCAGTTAAAACATGTCTATAACTGTTTACTATGTATAAATGTGAAAGAAATTCGGAAGAACCTTATGCAAAATTCAGTATTCTATAAAAATATTGCGTGGCCGCTTTTGTGGCGCGCACCAAGGACATGTGAGTCTGGCATGGGTGGGTCTCTCTCTTCTGGGGCAACTGGCATGGAGGCGGAGGAAAGGGCAGGGCCCAAAACTCCACTCCGAGTCTGGCCAGCATGGTCTCTCCCCGCTCGAGAGCAAACCCTTGGAGCAATGTTGGACTCGGCCAGGGGATGGCCGAGCCCCTTACAGGGAAGTCAGCTCCATGGGTTGCTTCCACATGGGGCCGGCCAAGCAGCGCAGCTGTGGGTATGAAGTGGATGGGTCTGGATCTCTTCCGGGGTTGCAAATTAGCTGAGTCTGGCGTGGGTGGGTCTCTCTCTTCTGGGGCAACTGGCATGGAGGCGGAGGAAAGGGCAGGGCCCAAAACTCCACTCCGAGTCCGGCCAGCATGGTCTCTCCCTTGCTCATGAGAGGGAAAAACCCTTGGAGCAATGTTGGACTCTGCCAGGGAGATGGCCGAGGCCCCTTACCGGGAGATCAGCTCCATGGGTTGCTTCTGATATTTTAAAAAGTACAAAAACAGATAAATTTATAAAAGTTGGGAACATGAATTTGGATCGTTTTGCTTATGATCAAATCATTCACACCCAGGCTTCACTGAAGCTAGCTGCTGTGTATGTGCTGTATATGTGCTGTGTGTGCTGTACGTGTGCTGTATGCGTGTGCTGTATATGTGCTGTGTGTGCTGTGTATGTGCTGTATATGTGCTGTGTGCGCTGTGCGTGTGCTGTATGTGTGCTGTATATGTGCTGTGTGTGCTGTGTATGTGCTGTATATGTGCTGTGTGTGCTGTGCGTGTGCTGTCATGTGTGCTGTATATGTGCTGTGTGTGCTGTCGTGTGCTGTATGTGTGCTGTATATGTGCTGTGTGTGCTGTGTATGTGCTGTATATGTGCTGTATATGTGCTGTGTGTGCTGTATGCGTGTGCTGTATGTGTGCTGTATATGTGCTGTGTGTGTGCTGTGTATGTGCTGTATATGTGCTGTGTGTGCTGTACGTGTGCTGTATATGTGCTGTGTGTGTGCTGTACGTGTGCTGTATGTGTGCTGTATATGTGCTGTGTGTGCTGTGTATGTGCTGTATATGTGTGTGTGTGCTGTATGTGTGTGTATATGTGCTGTATATGTGCTCTGTGTGCTGTGTATGTGTTGTATATGTGCTGTGTATGTGCTGTATATGTGCTGTGTGTGCTGTATATGTGCTGTGTGTGCTGTGTATGTGCTGTATATGTGCTGTATGTGCTGTGTGTGCTGTGTATGTGCTGTATATGTGCTGTGTGTGCTGTATATGTGCTGTATGTGCTGTGTGTGCTGTGTATGTGCTGTATATATGCTGTGTGTGCTGTATATGTGCTGTATGTGTGCTGTATATGTGCTGTATGTGCTGTGTGTGCTGTGTATGTGCTGTATATGTGCTGTGTGTGCTGTACGTGTGCTGTATGTGTGCTGTATATGTGCTGTGTGTGCTGTGTATGTGCTGTATATGTGCTGTGTGTGCTGTATGTGTTCTGTATATGTGCTGTATATGTGCTGTGTGTGCTGTACGTGTGCTGTATGTGTGCTGTATATGTGCTGTGTGTGCTGTGTATGTGCTGTATATGTGCTGTGTGTGCTGTATGTGTTCTGTATATGTGCTGTATATGTGCTGTGTGTGTATCGTGTGCTGTACGTGTGCTGTATATGTGCTGTGTGTGCTGTGTATGTGCTGTATATGTGCTGTGTGTGCTGTATGTGTTCTGTATATGTGCTGTATATGTGCTCTGTGTGCTGTACGTGTGCTGTATGTGTGCTGTATATGTGCTGTGTGTGCTGTGTATGTGCTGTGTGTGCTGTATGTGTGCTGTATATGTGCTGTATATGTGCTCTGTGTGCTGTGTATGTGCTGTATATGTGCTGTGTATGTGCTGTATATGTGCTGTGTGTGCTGTATATGTGCTGTATGTGTGCTATATATGTGCTGTATATGTGCTGTATGTGCTGTGTATGTGCTGTATATGTGCTGTATGTGCTGTGTATGTGCTGTGTATGTGCTGCATATGTGCTGTGTGTACTGTATATGTGCTGTATATGTGCTGTGTGTGCTGTATATGTGCTGTATGTGTGCTGTGTATGTGCTGTATATGTGCTGTGTGTGCTGTATATGTGCTGTGTGTGCTGTGTATGTGCTGTATATGTGCTGTATGTGCTGTGTGTGCTGTGTATGTGCTGTATATGTGCTGTGTGTGCTGTATATGTGCTGTATGTGCTGTGTGTGCTGTGTATGTGCTGTATATATGCTGTGTGTGCTGTATATGTGCTGTATGTGTGCTGTATGTGCTGTGGGTGCTGTGTGTTCTGTATATGTGCTGTGTGTGCTGTGTATTTGCTGTCTATGTGCTGTGTATGTGCTTTGCATGTGCTGTATAGGTGCTGTGTGTGCTGTGTACGTGCTGTATATGCTGTATATGTGCTGTATGTGCTGTGTATGTGCTGTATATGTGCTGTATGTGCTGTGTGTGCTGTGTATGTGCTGTATATATGCTGTGTGTGCTGTCTGTGTGCTGTTTATGTGCTTTGCATGTGCTGTGTATGTGCTGTCTATGTGCTGTTTATGTGCTTTGCATGTGCTTTGTATGTGCTGTATATGTGCTGTATATATGCTGTGTGTGCTGTATATGTGCTATGTGTGCTGTGTGTGTGCTGTGTATGTTCTGTGTATGTGCTTTGCAAGTGCTGTATGTGCTGTGTATGTGCTGTGTGTGCTGTTTATGTGCTGTATATGTGCCGTATGTGCCGTATATATGCTGTGTGTGCCGTACATGTGCTGTGTGTTTTCTACTGTGTATGTTCTGTGTGCTGTGTGCATGTGTACTGTGTGTACTGTGTGTGCTGTGTACATGCGTGATGAGTGAATCCCGAGCATTGGCCTCTCCAGCCTCTCTCCAGCCTGGCCAGCGCCAATTCCTGACCCTCCTGACTGGTCCTGGGGGGTCTGACGTGACCCTGGAGCCCAGCTCAGGGGTCTGACATGACCTTGGGACCCAGCTCTCCCTGTGGATATTCCCAGGGACCTGGGAACCTTCTCAGGGCAGCTGGGCCCAACCTGCTCTGGGTCTGTCTGGGACTTCAGGGCAATTGGGGCCCAGTTTCTGGCCTGCAAGAGGAAGACACTGGGAGGAGGAGGCCCTCAGCTCGTGGGAGGCCGGCGGGGTCTCGTGTCTGTGGGTCCGTGGTGGGTACCGGCCTCCCTCAGCCTGTGGGTCCTGGGGGCAGGCACAGGAGTGCAAGGTCCCCTCCCCTGCAGGGACGAGCAAGGTGACCCTCACGCCCGGGGAGTGTCCGGAACCGCCACTGTGCCACCTCCTGACTGGGAGCTAATTCTGGGTGAAAGGGCAAAGCCAGGGCCCCCGCGGCCCCCCCGAGGCGAGACCAGGTGCCTGCAGCTCCGGGGTATCCCAGGCTCCCAGGAGTCCTCGGGGCTGGCCGAGCTAAGAATAGCCAGGGGGTGGCAGGGCGCGGGCAGGGCAGCCCTGGGGCCGGGAGGGGGCAGTGGCCCCGGGGTGCAGGCCAGCAGCAAGAGCCTGGCTCAGGGCCTCCGCGCCAGCAGCAGGCGGCTCTTCCCTGCCTGACTATATATGGTCAGGGAGCCGCCGAGGGGGCCACTAGGCCGCCGCATGTTTGGGATGTTTGTGGAGGTATAAAGGCTGTAAAGGTGAGCGGCTTCTGACCCCAGGTCCGGCCACGCGCAGGACAGCCCTCCCTGCGTCCCCGGCGGCCACCTGGGTCTGGGCGCGGGGTCCCTTTGTTCCATACTGACCTCTACCTTGCGCTGACCCTGGGCTCAGGAGCTGCTGCAGGAGAGCCCAGGTGTGCGGGCGCCGGCTCCCCCAACTCTGCAGCGCCCGCCTGCCGCTCCCCTCCCTCTCCCGGCCCAGCCTGCGCTGCAGGAGCGGGGAAGGGCCAGTGCCGGAGAGCGTTGCCTGCCGCTGTCTCCCCCCCCCCCCTCTCTCTCTCTCTCTCTCTCTCTCTCTCTCTCTCTCTCTCTCTCTCTCTCTCTCTCTCTCTCTCTCTCTCTCTCTCTCTCTCTCTCTGCTGGGAGCCCGGCCTCTCCCCCACCGCCGCAGTCGCGATTGGCTCCAGGGAGAACGTACATGTGGTCGCTGCAGCGCTGGAGCCGAGCCGGCGCCCGAACCCTGCGCTCTGCGGTGAGTCCCGCTCGGACACCCCGAAAACTTGCCGGCTGCCGCGGGGGGGTGTGCCGGCCACGCGGCTCGGGGTGCGCTGGAGTTTTCTTGGGGGCTCCCTGCCGCTGGGAGACTGCGGGATGGCCGGGGTGGCCTGGGAACTTTGACGTCCGGGCATTGTGGGGGACAGGGGGCACGGAGGTCGCAGGGACGACCCTACAGCTGTGACAAAGCCCAGCACGGAGGCAGAGCATCTGCGCCCTCCTGGGAACTTAGGGGTGGCAGCGGCGCTGGGGCAGGGGGTCTGGGCGGCGGGTGGGGTGGGCAGCTTCCCCGGGGCTCCGTGTGCAGGGCCAGGGCTGCATGACCGGGCTCAGCCATGCCGTGGGGCTGCAGCTTTGGAGAACTTTTGGAGGAGCTTCTCCTTCCGTGGCTCAGAGCAGGGCGGACCAAGCTGCCTGTTGGGCTCCCCACTTTCCCTGGGACCCAGCACTGCTGCTGGGAGTCCAGGCATTCCCTTGGGAGCTCCATTCTCCGGAGACCCGCGACACAGCTGGACGTGTCCAGGACGCGCGGGCAGGGTCCGTCTCTCCTCATGCCCAGCTCCTCTGAGGTGATGTGGGGCATCACGGTGCGGACATGGGGCCACGGGGCGCCCCTGGTGGGCCCCAAACACTGCTCAGCCTCCAGAGCCCAGCTCCAGCCCCTGAAGGACCAGCTCAGCTCTCAGGTCAGCTCCCAGCTGTCCCCTCTGGGCCAGCTGGCCAGGAGCCCCGCAGTGGGGGCGGGGTGGGCTGCGGTCGCCGCCCAGCCTTGCCTTGTCAATGCAGGAGTGGGAAATGGTGCGTCTCGGGCAGTGCAGGAGCTGCAGGGCCCGCGACCCCCGCCTCTGCCCTGCTTGCTCCCACGGACTCCGTCTCACGCTGGCCTTTGTGGCCTCTGCATGGCCCCACTCACTCCCCATGGGACCCTCCTCTTCTCTGTTCAGGCAGGGTTGGGGTCTGACCCCCAAAGCTCCCTGGTCCCCTCGAGATGTCGAGTCGGCTCTTAGTGCGGCCAGTTCCGAGGACAAGGCCGCACCCGCGACGCCACAAAGTGCCAAGTCTATTGAGCCGCCAGCATGGACGCGTCCTGGGACATCCGTGGACAGGAAGTGACCCTGCGTGTGGCCGGAACCGATATTGATCAGGCGACAAAGACCAGTGCCGCTGCGGCCTGAGGTTCGGTGCTGGCCAGGAGAGGTGTCCAGAGGCAGCTGGGCAGGAGAGGGTGGACGCCTCAGGCGTGTCCAGGGCGAACAGACTGCTCTGGACCAGGCTGCGCTGCACCCGCTGCCTCAGGGTCAGGCCAGTGGCTCTGCTGCCCTGCAGAGAGAGGCCAGGAGCCCAGGGCAGCACAGCCATGGCCGTGAGAGCCTCCCAGAGCCTGGGTCAGCGTGTCCATGGGAGCCGCAGCCGCCAGGTGAGCATCAGGGCTGGACAGCTCTGTCTGGGCCCGTCCTGGGGACCCCGTGGGGATCTGGAGGTGGGAACGGGAAGCAGACTGTGCACATGTGTGAGTGCGTGTGTGTGTGAGTGCGTGTGAGTGCGTGTGTGCGTGCATGTGTGAGTGCGTGTGAGTGCATGTGAGTGCGTGTGCGTGTGTGTGTGCGTGCGCTGCCAGGGAACCGACAGGCCTGCTGTGGACATGGGTGGTCGGCGAGGGGAGGGGCTGAATGAGGCAGCCCCGGGCCTTGGCTGAGCGGCCGGACCCCTTGGCGGAGACACGCTTCTTTATAGGCCCATACGGAGCTGCGGACTATGGAATGTAAAGAAGTGTGTGTCTCAGGCCGGGGCCTCACTCCAGGTCCCGGCAGCGCGGCGCGGGCTGCTCGGGCGTGGCTGTCGCTTTGCCAGCATCGGCAGCAGGAAATGTCCCGCGTCCATTAAATATTCAATGTGCTGACTGCAGCAGCGGGTGGCCGCAGGGCAGGCGTCCTCACGGCCGCGGGTGCTCAGCGTCAGGGGCACTTTGGGAGGCTCCCGGAAGCTCCTGAGGACAGGGTGAGTGGACCGGAGGGTGAGGCCCAGAGGCGCATGGAGAGGCTCTGAGGGATGAGCTATGCCGCTGGACAGAGGCCAGAGTGGACGCCAGGCTGAAGCCCACGACCCGCTGAGCTCCGGCCCCGGTGCGGCTCCCCACTGCCCCAGCCAGCATCCCTGAGGGAAAGAGCCTGGGAGGGGTGTGGGGTGGGGCTGGGGGTCCGGCCGGCACGGCTGCTGCTGCTCCTGATCTCACGGCACAGACCCACAGCGGCCGCCCCTGGGCTGTCCAGCCTGCGTCCCATCTCTCGCTCTGGTGTGTGGCAAGAGGAGGCGGGGGAGCCAGTCCATGCTGGAAGTAAGGGTCAGCGTCCCGCAGGGGTAGGGGTGAGGCGGGTGGGTTGGGGACACTCCCCCGGGCTCGGGCTCCTCGCACACAGTCATCCTCAGCCTCCGGGCGGGCCGTGTGTGTCCCCGGAAGGTCACCTGTGCCCGCCGGCTTCCAGCTCCAGCCGCAGACGGCCGTGCTTGCAGGATGTTGGAGAGCAGATCTGGGCCCGAGTTCCGGCTGCCCTGGGGAGGGCCCCCCACCTGCCTGCAGATCTGGGGGCCGAGTTCCGGCTGCCCTGGGGAGGGCCCCCACCTGCCTGCAGATCTGGGGGGCCAAGTTCCGGCTGCCCTGGGGAGGGCCCCCCACCTGCCTGCAGATCTGGGGGCCGAGTTCCGGCTGCCCTGGGGAGGGCCCCCCACCTGCCTGCAGATCTGGGGGGCCGAGTTCCGGCTGCCCTGGGGAGGGCCCCCCCACCTGCCTGCAGATCTGAGGGCCGAGTTCCGGCTGCCCTGGGAGGGCCCACCTGCCCCATGTGTCGAGTGAAGTCCAGGGGCTGCACGTCCCCCACTTGTGTCCGCCCAGTGTCACCGGCCATGGGGGAGCCCCCTCCTCTCTCCTGGGCCTGGTGGGAGCCCACAGGCTGACTGAGGGGGGGCTTCGCAGGGGGGGAGGCACCCACAGGAGATCGTCTGCCAAGGGGGAGCAGGGACCCCAAGCTGAGCTCATGGCACAGTGTGGCGAGTAGGGACCCCAAGCTGGCTCATCGTGTGGAGTAGGGACCCCAGCCAAGCTCATGGGACAGTGTGGTGTAGGGACCCCAAGCTGAGCTCATGGCACAGTGTGGCGAGTAGGGACCCCCCAAGCTGAGCTCATGGCACAGTGTGGCGAGTAGGGACCCCCAAGCTGAGCTCATGGCACAGTGTGGCAAGTAGGGACCCCCAAGCTGAGCTCATGGCACAGTGTGGCGAGTAGGGACCCCCCAAGCTGAGCTCATGGCACAGTGTGGCGAGTAGGGACCCCCTAAGCTGAGCTCATGGGACAGTGTGGAGAGTAGGGACCCCCAAGCTGAGCTCATGGCACAGTGTGGAGAGTAGGGACCCCCAAGCTGAGCTCATGGCACAGTGTGGAGAGTAGGGACCCCCAAGCTGAGCTCATGGGCTTCCAGGGGGCATCAGCTGCATCTGTGGGGTGGACGGTCACTCCCTGGAGGTGCAGAGCCCATTTCTGTCCGTCTGTCCTGGAAGGCTGCCCAGCTGCAGAGGAAGCGTCCACCCTTAGGACCGGCTGGCTCAGAGGCAAGGCAGGGAGGGTGCACTAAGCGTGGGCGTGTGTGAGGGCTGACATGTTGGCATGTTGCAGCCATGTGCAGCCATGTGCAAGGCTAGTAGTGGGTGTGTGCCGATGTCCACGTGTGAACCCGTGTGGGTGTGGATGCTACGCACAGGGACATCTGTGCGTCACATGGCCTGGAGAATCTTGCACATGTGTCTGCATGCAGGCAGGCATGTTCCTCTGGAGTGTTAACACATGTGTTATGTGCAGACACGCCTGACCCTGGCGCAGGCCCGAGGTGCATGGCGTTGGGGGCTCCCGTCTCACACCCTGTGACCTTCTGGGGGCAACAGCTTCCGCCCTGGTCAGCTCCATGAGGCCGTAAGGAAGGAGAGCTTGGGGTCAGGGTCATCTGATGTGGGGAGGCCGGTGTGGGGCCATGGTCACCCCCCTGCAAGTGGCCCTCTGACGCCTGCGCTGGCTCTGTCCAGCTGCCCACCAGCCTCTGAGCCGTGCCCCTGGCTGTGGCGTCACTGCTCCCTGCCACAGGCCAGGACGGGGAAGGTGTATGCAGAGGCCTGGGGGCTCGGGGCCTGGGCTTCCCTGCTGCTCCCATGCAGGTGGGGGTCCCTGCTGGGCCTGGGGTGCTGCAGAGCCATGAGCAGTTGTGTCTCGGGGGCACCCACAGGACGCTGGGTCCAGTCCAGCCGCTGGTCCTGAAGCTGAGAGCTTGAGGCTAGGTGGGGCAGCTCCATGCCCAGGGCCCGCGTCCAGCCCGTCCGGTACCCGCGTGTTCAGGGCAGGAAGGGGGGAAGCGCCCTCGGAGGCGGGAGCCCCAGGGAGGGGCCTGCGTGCGGGCTGCAGGGCGCGGGTGACGGGCCGTCACGGGAGCGGCAGGGCTGAAGGGCACTCAGGACAGGTGCGGGGTGGCAGTGCCTCGGCAGGCTCATGCCCAGATACGGCACCCGTGTCGCTGGTATAAATAACCGAGTTCTCAGCTGTCCTGTGAGGCCCATCTCGGATGCCTCCAGCCCAGGAAGCGTCAGGCCTGGACCCTGCCCCCAGCCCGGCTCTCCACAGCTGTTGTGACAAGGGCCAGGCTCTGCATTTCAAGGGCGTCGGTGCCTTTGGCAAAAGACGGTGCAAGGTCCAGACCCCAGAGTGGGCTGCCAGGCCCGGGCTCTGCCTGCGGGCTGGACCCACACCACCCTTGTGGGCACTTGCTCACCCTCCCCGTGGCGCTCACAGCCCAGCCGCTGGCTCCGGGCAGGCCGGGCTGAGCGGGGCAGGGAACAGCACGGCGTGAGTGGACGCCTGCAGTCGAGGCCCCTCGTCCTCATTCAGGGGGCCCATGTGTGGGGCCTGGGGCCCAGTGGGCCGTGAGCCAGGGCCTTCCTGGTGCAGGGACGGGGTCCTCTCCTCCCCTGAGGTCTGTGGGCGCTGCCCGCCCAGCCTGCTTTGGGTCTGTGTGAGGTCTCTAGGAGGGGCTTTGGCTTCTTGCTGATGCATTTATCAAAACCCGGAGACTTCATTTGAAGCTTCGTCAGCACCGAGCGAGGCCCCGAGCAGATGGAAAGTTAGGGCAAGCTGCCTGGGGCTGGGGTCTCCGGCCTTCCCCGGCCCAGCATCCTCAGACCAACCCCTGCGGCTCCTCAGCACAGACCCGGGGCTCGCCGTGACTCAGGATTTATTTTAAGAACTGGAGTGAATGGGGCCAGAGCGATAGCCCAGCGGGTAGGGCGTTTGCCTTGCACGCAGTCAGCCCATGCCGGCCCGGGTTCGATCCCCGGCATCCCATATGGTCCCCCGAGCACCGCCAGGAGTGATTCCTGAGTGCAGAGCCAGGAGAAACCCCTGAGCATCGCTGGGTGTGACCCAAAAAAAAAAAAAAAAAAAAAAAAAAAAGAATCAACCAAAATCAGGATTCAGAAATTCAGCGGGGGAGTCTGAGTACACATTGGCTGCACAGGGCCAGGCCGGTGGGGCAGAAACTGGATGAGACACGGTGACCTGGCGAGGAGGGGCTGATGGTGGGGTGGACGGCTGGGGTGATGGACGGTTGAGGGACGGCGGCTGCAGGAGCACGTGGGGGCACTCGCGTGGGAAGGTGGTGGTGGTGTCCCGTGAGGAGCGGGCGGTACCATGCCCAAGGTCACCCACAGTCGCAAGGGTCAGGCCTGGGATGGGGTTACAGCGGCCGAGGGTGCCGTGGTCAGCACAGGAAGGTGAAGGGGCCAAGGAGGAGCCCATGGACTGTGCTGGCTTCTGGGTCCTGTGGACACGGCCCAGTGCTGTCCCCTCTAACTGACTGGGCATAGCCACTAATTTCCCATCGATCCCTCTCGGCCTCCGGTTCCGCAGCAGCTCCTGTAGATCCGTGGCTCCGGCAGATGCTTTAACGTGGGTTTAATTGTGTGTTTTATCAGCTGCCGGTCAGTCGCTGCAGCCCCCAGCAATGGGGGCCCAGTGCTCCACCTGCCTCCCAGCCCAGAGCCCGCCCGCCTGCAGGCCCCTGGGTCCCCTCCGGCGTACAGCTGGGGACTCCCATGAGGGCCTGAGGGCGAGTGTCCCTGGACAGCTGCAGTGCGGGCGTGCCCCTGTGGGGACGGCCCAGGGCTATGGATCCACATCTTGGACGCCGAGCATGGTGACCCCTGGGTCTGTGACTCCATCAGCAGCCCCCGAGGCCATGGGGTGGACTTGGGATGTCACAGCCAGAATAGGAGTGGGGAAGGGAGGTGTGGGGAACCCAAGGGTGTCTGCCAGGAGTCAGGGACAGTGGGGTGCCTGGGCAGTCAGGATGGGCAATGGGACGCCTGGGCAGTCAGGGTGGGCAATGGGGTGCCTGGGCAGTCAGGGTAGGCAATGGGGCGCCTGGGCAGTCAGGGTGGGCAATGGGTGCTGGGCAGTCAGGGTGCTGGACAGTGGAGGTGCTGGGCAGTCAGGGTGCTGGACAGTGGAAGTGCTGGGCAGTCAGGGTGCTGGACAGTGGAGGTGCTGGGCAGTCAGGGTGCTGGCAGTCAGGGTGCTGGGCAGTGGAGGTGCTGGGCAGTAGGGTGCTGGACAGTGGGGTGCCGGGCAGTCGGGTGCTGGACAGTGGGGTGCCGGGCAGTTGGGTGCTGGGCAGTCATTTGATGGACAGTAGGGTGCTGAGCAGTCAGGGTGATGGACAGTAGGGTGCTGGGCAGTCATTTGATGGACAGTAGGGTGCTGAGCAGCTGGTGTCTGAGTCTTTCTGGGGAGCCAGGGATCCGCACCACCTCGCTCAGCCCGCCTCTCCTCTCAGGCTCCTTGATACAGGCCTGTGCGAGCGTCAGCACACTCGGGTGCAGGACTCAGGGCTCCTCACTGTGGGGACCCTCCACTCGGGGTCAGTGAGGTCAGAGCAGGCTCTGAAGGCTGAGTGGTCCTTCCCTCCGTTCGGACTCAGGGATCCGCCCGGGCTGTTTGGGCTCACAGAGAGTGCCCCCTTCCTGAGGACGGCTGCAGGGCCGGCAAGTGTTGGGGCCTGCCGAGAACAGACGCAGACCGGGGGCCGGAGGGCTTGTCTGTCCCTGCACCCAGAGAAGGGGCCCGGAGGGAGCAGCCGCAGACACCCGGCCAGCAGGGCACGGCCACCCCAGGACGTAGCTCCTGACGAAGCGGGCGCGGCAGAACTTGTTCTAGTGAAGCAGATCGTTCTCACCGAGCAAACAACTAGAACCACGTGCGGGAGGGAGGAAGGCACAGCCGGGCCGTGTCTGCGCAGGACTCGAAAGAGTGGGGCCACGCCGGGCGGTGCTCGGGGACCACGCCAGCCCCATGTGCCAGTCGGGCGGTGCTCGGGGACCACGCCAGCCCCACGTGCCGGCGGTGCCGGGGCCACGCCAGCCGTCCAGTCGGGCGGTGCTCGGGGACCACGCCAGCCCCACGTCCAGTCGGCGGTGCTCGGGGACCACGCCAGCCCCACGTGCCAGTCGGGAAGGCGTTTTCCAGAGGGGGTCGGGGTGAGGGAGGACCAGGCTGCCGTCGCACTGCTTGAGGCTGAGGGTGTGTGTGTGTCTGTGTGTCTGCGTGGTGCATGCCCACGTTGTACACATGTGTTTGCGCATGTGCATGTCTGTGTGCACAGGTGTCTATCCCTGCGCAGGTCCGTCCCTGTCTCTGGAGCTGTGGCCCAGGCCCCCTCTCCGCACGTCCCACCTGGAGCCTCCTCGCCGCTGAGCCGTCCATGGACCAGGGACCAAATGCTTTGCTAAAGCTGGTAAAATGGAACCAAATCAACTGGTCTATGGATTTGGTCCCCTTCAACCAGCTGTAGCTGCGCATTGATTGCACCGTCGCGGCTCCAGCCACGGAAGCAGAAACGAGCCCGGCCGGCCCTGATGCTCTCGCCGGCCTCTGCAGTGTAGGCTGGGCTGGCGGCGCTCCCCACCCGGTGCCCTGTGAGCTGGGTGCTGGGGTCTCGCTGCACCTTTTGTGAGTTCTCTGCTGCCGGGTCCAGGAGGCATGGACTCGGGGGTCCCCATGCTGCCTGCGGAGACCATCGCCCAGCTTCTCCCCAGCCGCCAAGAGTTTCCTCAGCTCCGGGGCCAGGCTTTGGCGGAACCGGGGGTCCCCTCATGATCCCGGTTCCCAAGGAGGCAGGGGTCCCACTCCGCCCACGGGAGGAAGGAGGGTCCTGAAGACCCCCGACCCTCACCTACACGCACCGGCCAGCGCCTGGGTTGAGAGGACCCTGCTGCGGCTCATCTCGGGCAGACGGGGGTAGAGCAGTGGGGAGCCACCACCGAGCTCACCCTCGTCACCCAATGTCCCTGTGGTGTCCCTGTGGTGTCCCTGTGGTGTCCCTGTGGTGTCTCTGTGGTGTCCCTGTGGTGTCCCTGTGGTGTCGCTGTGGTGTCCCTGTAGTGTCCCTGTGGTGTCCCTGTGGTGTCCCTGTAGTATCCTGTGGTGTCCTGTGGTGTCTGTGGTGTCTGTGGTGTCTTGTGGTGTCCCTGTGGTGTCCCTGTGGTGTGCTGTGGTGTCCCTGTAGTGTCCCTGTGGTGTCCCTGTAGTGTCCCTGTGGTGTCCCTGTAGTGTCCCTGTGGTGTCCCTGTGGTGTCCCTGTGGTGTCCCTGTAGTGTCCCTGTGGTGTCCCTGGTGTCCCTGTGGTGTCCCTGTAGTGTCCCTGTGGTGTCCCTGTGGTGTCCCTGTAGTATCCCTGTGGTGTCCCTGTGGTGTCCCTGTAGTGTCCCTGTATTGTCCTGCTGTTCATGCAGGTCCCCGAGTCCCGCTGTCTGGGCACCAGGCCAGAGTCTCCCTCCACAGCCCTTCCCCCAGGCCAGTCGGCACATGCGGCTCCTCCGGGCTGGCTCTCTCCCTCCCGGGTGCTCAGCGGGTCTGCTCCAGGCCCTGGTCCAGACTCCCCAGCGGTGCCCAGCCGTTTCGGGGCTCCCTGTTCCGTTCTTTGTGGAGCCGTGTGCAAGGGTGCGTGTGAGCATGTGTGTGCATGTGTGTGTGAAGATATGCCATGCAAGTGGTATGTGTGCAAGCATTGTTATCGTGTTAGTGTGTGCATGTGAGCATGTGTGTAAGCATGTGTGTGATATGTGTGAGTGTGTGAGTGTATATGTGAGCATGTGTACATGTGTGAGCATGTGTGTGCATTTGAGCATGTGTCTGAGTGTGAGTAGGTACTGCACGTCCAGTGTGTGAGCATGTGTTTGCATGTGTGCATGTCAGCATGTGTGTCTGTGTGTATGCATGTAAGCACGTGTGTGCTTGTGAGCAGGTATGAGTGTGTGAGCATGTGTGTGCATGTAAGCATGCATGTGAGAGTGTGTGAATATGAGCGCTTCTGTGCTTGTGGAGTGTGCGCATACGTGAGTCCGAGTGTCAGCATGTTTATGTGAGTGTGTCAGTGTGTGACCGTGCGTGTTAGCAAGTGAGCACACGTGGTGAGTGCATGTGTCAGTGTGTGAGTGTGCATGTGTGTGTGTTAGCAAGTGAGCACACATGTGAGTGTGTATGTCAGTGTGTGAGTGTGCGTGTTAGCAAGTGAGCACACGGGTGAGTGCGTGTGTCAGTGTGTGGAGCGTGTGTGTTAGCAAGTGAGCACATGTGTGAGTGTGTGTGTCAGTGTGTGAGCGTGTGTGTTAGCAAGTGAGCACACGTGTGAGTGTGTATGTCAGTGTGTGAGCATGCGTGTTAGCAAGTGAGCACACGTGTGAGTGCGTGTGTCAGTGTGTGAGCGTGTGTGTTAGCAAGTGAGCACACGTGTGAGTGTGTGTGTCAGTGTGTGAGCGTGTGTGTTAGCAAGTGAGCACATGTGTGAGTGTGTGTGTCAGTGTGTGAGCGTGGGTGTTAGCAAGTGAGCACATGTGTGAGTGCATGTGTCAGTGTGTGAGCGTGTGTGTTAGCAAGTGAGCACACGTGGAGTGTGTGTGTGAGTGTGTGAGCGTGTGTGTTAGCAAGTGAGCACATGTGTGAGTGTGTCAGTGTGTGAGCGTGTGTGTTAGCAAGTGAGCACATGTGAGTGCGTGTGTCAGTGTGTGAGCGTGTGTGTTAGCAAGTGAGCACACGTGTGAGTGTGTGAGTGTGTGAGCGTGTGTGTTAGCAAGTGAGCACACGTGTGAGTGCGTATGTCAGTGTGTGAGCGTGCGTGTTAGTAAGTGAGCAAACGGTGGAGTGCGTGTGTCAGTGTGTGAGCGTGTGTTAGCAAGTGAGCACACGTGAGTGTGTGTGTGTCAGTGTGTGAGCGTGTGTGTTAGCAAGTGAGCACACGTGTGGAGTGTATGTCAGTGTGTGAGCGTGCGTGTTAGCAAGTGAGCACACGTGTGAGTGCGTGTGTCAGTGTGTGGCGTGCGTGTTAGCAAGTGAGCACACGTGTGAGTGCGTGTGTCAGTGTGTGGCGTGCGTGTTAGCAAGTGAGCACACGCGTGAGTGCGTTGTCAGTGTGTGAGCGTATGTGTTAGCAAGTGAGCACACGTGTGAGTGTGTGTGTCAGTGTGTGAGCGTGTGTGTTAGCAAGTGAGCACATGTGTGAGTGCATGTGTCAGTGTGTGAGCGTGTGTGTTAGCAAGTGAGCACACGTGTGAGTGTGTGTGTGTGTGTGAGCGTGTGTGTTAGCAAGTGAGCACATGTGTGTGTGTCAGTGTGTGAGCGTGTGTGTTAGCAAGTGAGCACATGTGTGAGTGCGTGTGTCAGTGTGTGAGTGTGCATGTGTGGGTGTTAGCAAGTGAGCACACGTGTGAGTGCGTGTGTCAGTGTGTGAGCGTGTGTTAGCAAGTGAGCACATGTGTGCGCGTGTGAGTCGTGACTTGACCGTGGCATCTGTTTCCTTCCTATCCGTGTTGTGGCCTGTAACGGCATGGTGGTCCGCAGCAACCAGTGTACGAAGTTTGGCGATCTTTACCCTCGTGTTCTCTGGACAAATGCCCACGGGTTATGGGGACATTCCTGACTCCAGCAGCTCGGTGGAGGGCGGAGGACATGGGTCAGCATCGCTAGTCTCTTCTGGCTGTCTGACTCCAGAGGCCCTGTGGGCCGGCTGGGGGTGCTGTGGACTCCCTGCCGGGCTGAGTGAGAATCTCCTGGAGATTCGGCCTCGTGGTGTGTCCCTGCCGTGTCCTCTGACCACCCTGGCCCGAGTGTCCCCCTGCCGTGTCCTCCGGCCATGCTGACCGATTGTCCCCTGCCATGTCCTCTGACCATGCTGGCCCGAGTGTCCCCTGCCGTGTCCTCCGGCCATGCTGACCCGAGTGTCCCTGCCGTGTCCTCTGACCATGCTGACCCGAGTGTCCCCTGCCGTGTCCTCTGACCATGCTGGCCGAGTGTCCCCCTGCCGTGTCCTGACCATGCTGGCCCGAGTGTCCCCTGCCATGTCCTCTTACCATGCTGGCCCGAGTGTCCCCTGCCGTGTCCTCTGACCACGCTGGCCCGAGTATCCCCTGCCGTATCCTCTGACCACGCTGGCCCGAGTGTCCCCTGCCGTGTCCTCTGACCATGCTGGCCCGAGTGTCCCCTGCCGTGTCCTCTGACCACGCTGGCCCGAGTGTCCCTTGCCGTGTCCTCTGACCACGCTGGCCCGAGTGTCCCCTGCCATGTCCTCTGACCATGCTGGCCCGAGTGTCCCCTGCCGTGTCCTGACCACGCTGGCCCGAGTGTCCCCTGCCGTGTCCTGACCACGCTGGCCCGAGTGTCCCCTGCCATGTCCTCTTACCATGCTGACCCGAGTGTCCCCCTGCCGTGTCCTCTGACCATGCTGGCCCGAGTGTCCCCTGCCGTGTCCTGACCACGCTGGCCCGAGTGTCCCCCTGCCGTGTCCTCTTACCATGCTGACCGAGTGTCCCCTGCCGTGTCCTCTTACCATGCTGGCCCGAGTGTCCCTTGCCGTGTCCTCTGACCACCCTGGCCCTAGTGTCCCCCTGCCGTGTCCTCTTACCATGCTGGCCCGAGTGTCCCTTGCCGTGTCCTCTGACCACCCTGGCCCTAGTGTCCCCTGCCGTGTCCTCTGACCATGCTGACCCGAGTGTCCCCCTGCCGTGTCCTCTGACCATGCTGGCCCGAGTGTCCCCTGCCGTGTCCTGACCACGCTGGCCCGAGTGTCCCCCTGCCGTGTCCTGACCACGCTGGGCCGAAGTGTCCCCTGACGTGTCCTCTGACCACGCTGGCCCGAGTGTCCCTTGCCGTGTCCTCTTACCACGCTGGGGGTGCGTGTTAAGGGTTGCCGTGTTTGTGGCGGTTCGTGTTTGCGGTGTTGTGTGGTTTTTATGGGGGGTGTGTGTTGGCTTGGGCGGTGTGGCCTGGTTCTTTCGGTGTGTGTTGTGTGTTGGCGGTGTTTGTTTGAGTGGCCCGAGTGTCCTGCCGTGTCCTCTGACCACGCTGGCCGAGTGTCCCCTGCCGTGTCCTCTGACCACGCTGGCCCTAGTGTCCCCCTGCCGTGTCCTCTGACCACGCTGGCCCGAGTGTCCCCCTGACGTGTCCTCTTACCATGCTGGCCCGAGTGTCCCCTGCCGTGTCCTCTGACCACGCTGGCCCGAAGTGTCCCTTGCCGTGTCCTCTGACCACGCTGGCCCGAGTGTCCCTTGCCGTGTCCTCTGACCACGCTGGCCCGAAGTGTCCCCTGCCATGTCCTCTTACCATGCTGGCCCGAGTGTCCCCTGACGTGTCCTCTGACCACGCTGGCCCGAGTGTCCCCTGCCGTGTTCTCTGACCACGCTGGCCCAAGTGTCCCTTGCCGTGTCCTCTGACCACGCTGGCCCGAGTGTCCCCTGCCATGTCCTCTTACCATGCTGGCCCGAGTGTCCCCTGCCGTGTCCTCTGACCACGCTGGCCCGAGTGTCCCTTGCCGTGTCCTCTGACCATGCTGGCCCGAGTGTCCCCCTGCCATGTCCTCTTACCATGCTGGCCCGAGTGTCCCCTGCCGTGTCCTCTTACCATGCTGGCCCAGTGTCCCCTGCCGTGTCCTCTGACCACGCTGGCCCGAAGTGTCCCCCTGCCGTCCTGACCACGCTGGCCCGAGTGTCCCCTGCCATGTCCTCTTACCATGCTGGCCCGAGTGTCCCCCTGCCGTGTCCTCTGACCACGCTGGCCCGAGTGTCCCTTGCCGTGTCCTTGACCACGCTGGCCCGAGTGTCCCCTGCTGTGTCCTCTGACCACGCTGGCCCTAGTGTCCCCTGCCGTGTCCTCTGACCACGCTGGCCCGAGTGTCCCCTGCCGTGTCCCTCTGACCATGCTGGCCCGAGTGTCCCCTGCCGTGTCCTCTGACCACGCTGACCTGTGTGTCCCTGCCATGTCCTCTGACCATGCTGGCCCGAGTGTCCCTTGCCGTGTCCTCTGACCACGCTGGCCCGAAGTGTCCCTTGCCGTGTCCTCTGACCACGCTGGCCCGAAGTGTCCCCTGCCGTGTCCTCTGACCACGCTGGCCCTAGTGTCCCCTGTCGTGTCCTCTGACCACGCTGGCCCGAGTGTCCCCCTGCCGTGTCCTCTGACCACGCTGGCCTGAGTGTCCCCTGCCGTGTCCTCTGACCACGCCTGACCTGTGTGTCCCCTGCCATGTCCTCTGACCACGCTGACCCGTGTGTCCCCTGCTGTGCCCCTCTGACCGGGCTGGCCCTGAGCCTCGCCCCTGCCAGGCGCTCAGCTAGGCTGGCCCTGAGCCTCGCCCCTGCCAGGCGCTCAGCTAGGCTGTCTCAGGCCTCCTGCAGTCCTGCGGTCACTCTCACCGTCACTCGTGTTCCGCCTCGCCCGGGACCTCCCACGCAGCAGTCTCAGCCAGGACCCTCAAGCATGTGACACACAGTCGAGCTTTTTCTTTTTGGGGGATCACCGTGGTGATGCTCAGGGGCTACTCCTGGCTCTGCACTCCGGAGCACCCTGGCGGTGCTCAGGGGACCGTATGGGGTACCCGCACTCTGGCCCCGGTGCGCAGGTCTTGGTCCTTGGGGCTTGGGGACTACGGGTGAGAGGCTCACACTCGGGTCAGCTGGTGTGAGGCCAGCTCCCTCCCCTGCCCTGCTTCTCCAGCCCTGGGGACTCCCCAAGCTCCAGCTCACACGGCAGCAGGGCTTAGGGGCACAGGGCCCAGGGCTGACCTCAGGCTCAGGGTAGCCAGGCCAAGCCTGTAAGTGTGGAGTCAGGTGTGGGGTCCTACGTCTGGGGTCCCGAGTCCGTGGGACGTGCTCGCTGGGGAATGGGCTTCTGGGATTCTTTTGAAAGTCATCCCGAGCCCTTAGGACATGGGGAGAGGGCAGGAGGGGCTCATGGTGCCAGCAGGGCCTGGCCGTGGCGGGGTGCGAAGTGGCAGAAGCTTCTAGTTCAGTCCAGCGGGGCCTGAGGGAGTGGGGTGGGGTGGGGGCTGGGCCCTGGGTCCAGGAAGGCAAAGCCAGGGCTGGAGAATGTAGCCCGGGGCGTGTGTCCACAGCTCCCAGCAGGCTGAGCCGCTGTCCAGTGGTGCTGCCCATCTGGGAGGGCCCTCACACGGGAAGGCCACAAGCCACAGCCCTGGACCAGCGGTTATTAGCATGTTGTTGTTAATTATTAATGCATCGACATGATTAATACAGTGGCACATTAATAATTTACACGCGTGCCCCGGTCTGTGAGGGTATGGGGGGCTCTGCACAGGATTTTTCCATCAGGGGCCGCCGGAATTGGGGTCTCTGCACTCAGAGACCTGCAAGCTGCCAGCGAGCACATGGACCAGCCTGCGAGGGTGACGGGACGACTGCTCTGCTTCCACTGGCGGCCTGGGTCTGTCCGGGCCTGCCTTTCCACAGCCCTGGGAGCTGTCCGCACGCGGTGCTGAAAGCCCCAGGAGCTGTCCGCACACGGTGCTGAAAGCCCCAGGAGCTGTCCGCACAAGGTGCTGGAAAGCCTCTGCCGGAGCTGAGCATGGGGAGAGTGAGTGGGGCAGAGAACGCCCCCAGACTCTGGGAACCGGGAACTGGTGCTGCCCCCAGGCGGTCACACGTGCTGGGGGGCTGTAAGAGGAGGGCGGGGGGAGGGGTCTGACTGTACTCAGTGCTCCAAGACGCGGGACCCCTTCCCTGGACGGGGCCAGCTCTCCCTGCCGCCCGGTGGCCTTGAGAATGGCCCATCCTGCACTCACGGGGCTCACGCCTGCCAAGGGTCTGGCCAGGCCTGGTCACGCCCTCTGGCTCAAGCTCCACAGAGACCAGCCCTGGAGGGACCATCTCTCCTGGGGAACAAACTCAGGAGTCTGGGGAGAATCTGTTCCCTCAGGGGCAGGCTCTCTCCGGAGAGCACAGACTTGCTCAAGTTTCTTTTCCTGATGGGACAAGAGCTTTCCCCCTGGGGTATAAACTCTTTCCTGAGGAGGGAAGCGGGTTCCTCAGAGGTCGGCTCTCCCTGAGGGAGTCTCCTGACAGGAGGAGCTTTTGTCTCCCAGGGGACAATCAGTCTTCCAGGAGGGCCAAGCACTTTCTCCTGAGGGAGAAGCTCTTTCCTGAGTGGTGAGTTCTGGATCCTGAGGGGAACCTTCCCTCTCCCGGGGGGTGTGAGGATCGTTCCCAGAACTCACCTCTGCTCCGTCTCCAACTGCTGGGACATACTAGGGAGGGTTTGCTCCCTGGAGTCTTGGCTCTGACCAGGTCAAAGGCTGTCCTGACTATTGGATGGTCTGGGCAGCTCTGATTGTGCCTGTCTCCCTCGCAGCCAAAGGTAACCGGGGCCCGGGATTGGGGGATTCTGGAAAAGAGCAGATACAGCAAGTGAATGGAAACAGCAGCCGGTGAGGGCGCACGAGGGGCTGAGCAAGCTGCCGCCATGGAGACAGAACCCGGCAGTCACCCTGTTTTCTGGGGCTGGGCTGGCGAAGTGGTGTTGCACACGGGACGCTGCAAACAACCTGCCCTGTACTCATGCACCACACACGCACACACACTTCAATCAGCGCCAAGCACACACACACACACACACACACACACACCAGTAAACCTGATTCTGCGAGGGCCTGGAGCGACAGCACAGCGGGAGGGCGTTTGCCTTGCATGTGGCCAACCTAGGTTCGATCCCGGCATCCCCTAGGGTCCCCTGAGCACCGCCAGGAGTAATTCCTGAGTGCAGAACCAGGAGGAAGCCCTGAGCATTGCTGGGTGTGACCCAAAGGCCAAAAAAAAAAGAAAACCTGATTCTGCTTGGAGTCTGTGTGTGAGCATCAGCCAGCCTGGGCACGGGTGTGTCCCCACAGCCACAGCGGAGCAGAGCCTGGGCAGCTCCTGGCGCCTTGAGGAGTCCATGCTGCCGTTTCACAAGGCGGGGACCAACCGAGTCAGAACACGCGGCGGGACTCGGGCAGGACACCGGCCAGGAGTGACTAATTCAGCAGGAAGCAGTGACTCCGCCAGGACAGGCTGCCCCCGTGGTCTGTCAGCCCTGCCCGAGACACCCGAGTGTGGAAACTGAGGCCCAGTGACGGAACGTGCTGAGATCCCCAGAGAGCGGCTGCCCCCAGGATGCTTCAGCGCTGACGGACCTGGGATGACCACAGAGTGGGGGCTGATGCACCCTGACACTCACTCATGCACTCCCCCTACACACAACACACACGCACTCACACACAACACACACGCACTCACACACACATACTCACACAGACATTTGTCGGGAGCTGCTGGGGCCCCCAACAGTGCCGGGAAGCGAGTTCCCCTTCTACCTCTGAAGCCGATGGAAATGGATGAAAACTCAGGAATCCGGCAAGGTTTTAAAATGCTTTACTTATCACAAGTTCAGGCATATAAATCAGCAATAGGAAAAACCCTGTGCTTAGGATTCCGGCTAGAACCCCAGCCATGTAGGTCAAGATGGTGGCCACCACGTGTAAAGGCCCTGAAGAGAGGAGACAAGGACAAGACTCCAGCAGAAAGGGGAAGAGCGACCCAAGAAGAGTGGCGAGCCCCAAAGGAGAGCCCAGAGAGAGAGAGAGAGAGAGAGAGAGAGAGAGAGAGAGAGAGAGAGAGAGAGAGAGAGAGAGAGAGAGAGAGAGAAAGAAAGGGTAGTTTATACCCTGCAATTCAGACCTCCCACTTTGATGGGAAGCCAGCAGGGTCAAATGCCCCCAGGTAATTTCTCCCAGCACCCCTAGGCCCTTTTAGATGCTAATGTCTTGCTTGGAGCCAAGATCTGCCTGGAAATGCCTTTGTAGGATAGAGAAGGGGTTTTCTGAGATGGCATGTCTCTGTATCAAAGACTATACTAATGCCAGTTAAATATTTTTCCAAACCTTCACAAGAGTCTCGTCTACTTCACGGTAGTTTTGTATTTTATTTGCTTCTGAATTATCAGGGGAGCCATGCTTGCTTGCTTGGAGGCAAACAGCATTTCTCTCTGGTCTAATTACTTAGAGATCCAACGTGGCCAGGCAAATATGCTGGTAAGATCTAGCTAGTCCCACGATGATTGTGGTAGCATGAGAGAATATTTATACCAGCCAGTACAGAATACATGGTCAGATAAACTGCCACATTCAGACTACCCCCTATCTATGAAGTGACCCGCAGGAGGCAATCCAGGGCAGATGCAGAGGCAACAGACACTCTCATATGTGCTCACACATGCACTCATACACA
>JAJIBD010010771.1:0-59503 GCA_021461705.1 Cryptotis parvus | reverse complement strand
CTCTAATGAGGATTTGTCAAGACCTTCTGTTTGATATGGGGCAGAATCTGTCACTGTGTCAATTTTCTTTCACACAGATATTCCTGTGGTCTTTGATAGCACAGATCACACACACACAGGTGTATCTTTCATGTGCCTGAGCCTTGTGGGCAGGGGGCTGCCAAACCATCATTAATATGCACCTCTGTGTCACCGGAGGGGAAAGGGACAGAAAGGAAGGAGCTGAGGTTCCTTTTTTATGTGAGTTCAGGAAACTCCCCCATACACCTGTGTTCTCAAATGGAATAAGTTCTCCAGAGAAAAGAGATTCTGAGATTGTGATCACTGCATCAGTAGCATTCGAGAATGATATCTATTTATTGTTTTCTTCCCCCCTAACTCAATTTTTTCCTTTTTGGATTTTGGGCCACACATAATGGTGTTCAGGGCTTATTCCTGGCTCAGCACTCAGGGATCACTCCTGGCAGAACTCAGGGGACAATAGAGGGTGACTTGGATAGAATCCAGTTCAATATAATCACCAAAAGCTGTTACTGCTTTGCTTAAAATTTATTGGTTACAAAGAAGAGAGGTCAACTTTTGAAAACGTAAGCAAAAAGTGAATTTAGTGTAGGCCAGAGACAGGTTTAGGAAAGGAGAAAAACCTGTGTGGAATGGATACAAGCAAAAACTATTTCACCAGCTAGGCTAAGAACCGTTTCTGGAATAAGTTTCACCACTGATTCCTCAACCTTCTCCATTCTTTACTTTTCATACAAAAAGGGAGCGGTGTTGTGCTCCTGTGGCGATGCAGTCTCTCTTTGGGTAACGGGGGTCAATCTAAATCAGATCGATTTTTCAGAGGGATTAGTGGTATGGTGCCAGCCAACCAACTAAGTTTAAGTCTTACTACAATCAGCATGCATTATTCATTCTGTTTCTCCCGAAATCTCTTTCTATCCAGCCCCTTTGCCTCTATTACAAGTATCTACTATTACAGTATCTACTTTAAAGGAGTGGTTGTAAAAATTAAGAGAAATAGCATAGGTGGTTTCTTAGCATATTAAAATCTAAGAACATCATTAACTACATTTGAATTTGAAAAATTTTTGTTGTTATTCTGCTTTGGAGTCATACCTGAAGATTCCTGGGGAACCGTATGGGATGCTGGGGATTGAACTTGAGTTGGCTATGTGTAAAGGTAAGTGTTTTATTTTCTGTACTGTCTCCAGCTCCTGAGTTTGAAAAGATTTTCTATGTGTTCTTTGCTTGCTATCTCCTCCCCTTCAATCTGTTCTCCCCATTCACTCCAAGAATGAATTTTCCAAAATGTAAATTCAATTATGCCAAGTCTCTATTCAACACCCCTCCAGCCTCATGGCTGCTGGAAATAATCTCATATTGTTAAGACTAATACACAGCCATATAGTCACTTTGTAATTAAGTGTGGCTGATAATTGTGCCCTGATAACAAAACCTGGGGGCAGGTGGAGGCACTACACGCATGCCTGCCAGGTCTTGTCTTTGGACTCCCACAGAAGGTGAGATCTTTCAAGTTGTTTCAGATTTGGGGTTTGTAATTTAAAATTCCTGTAATTTAAATTACTGACTCAAAAAACTTGCTGCCATAACGAAAAGATTAGCTGCTAGGTATAAAGAAGCAGTTATTAGAAAAATGCAGACAAAATGCCCCTCTCTCTCTTCTCTTTCTCTCTCTATATATATGTATATCTGTTATTATACAAAAATGTATATGTTATATATATGTATTTGTTGTTATTGATTTAAAATACTTAAAATTATGATTTTCCATAAACATAATTCCAACACCACACCCATCACTGTTGTTTTCTTTAATTGAATAACTGTGATATACAGTTACAAAGTTGCTCATGATGGGTTTTTATTAATACAGTGTTCCAACAGCTGTCCCTCCACCAGTGCACATTTCTCACCATTAATGTCCCCAGCTTCCCTCCACTACCCCCTTCCCAGCCTGCCTCTATGACAGGTACTTTTCTTCTCTAGTAATCTCTCTCTCTTTTTTTTCTCTTTCCTTTTTGGGCATTACATACCCATCATCATTGTACCCACCTCCCTCCCCCAGAGTCCCCAGTATTCCTCCTGTTCAAGGTCACCACCCCCCAAACTCAGTTCTGCGGATCATTTCTCCAGTTGTGTTGCCTGTGGCCCTTTGTTGCAAACTTGCTGTGTATCTGTATGTTCCACACATAGGAGAAATTATTCTGTATCTATCCCTTTGCTTCTGACTAGCATTTTGATTCTGTTCCTTTCCTCCTGACTAACTTAATTTAGTGCTATATCCTTCAGCTCCATCATGTTGCAGCAGATTGCATGATTTTGTTCTTAAAGCTACAGAGTATCCACTGTGTATATATAGCACAGCTCTTTGATCCTTTCAGTCATAGCTGGACACTAGGGTTGTTTCCACTGTGATAAACCTAGGTATTTGTGTTTTGAGGTTAGTAAATGCTAAATCATATCACTGGGTTGTACAGGAATTTTATTCTGGTTTTAATTTTATTGTTTTAGAGATCTCCCAATTTATTTCCATAGAGGTTTGTGAGACTGCATTTTAAAGATCTTGAGATGAGATCAGAATCCACAAAATACACTGAAAAAATACTGGCAGAACTCTCCAGGTACCTCACTACAAACGTGTTTTCTTTTTTAGAGTTGACCACAAAAGCAAAAACAACAGAAGCAAAAAGTAAGCAAATGGGACTATATCAAATTAAAAAGTTTCTGCACAGTAGGATGTCTTTTTATTACAGCCTATACAGCAAAAGAAACTCAAGCTATAATAAAAAGACACCCCACTGAATAGGAGAAAATATTTGCACACAATACATCAGATAAAGGACTAATATTCAACATCTATCTGTAAAGCACTCTCAAATCTCAGCAGCAAAAATAACAACAATCCAGTGACCCTGTTCTAAAATGGGGTGAAGACATGAACAGATATTTTCCAAAAGACATGTGAATGGCCACTAAACATATGAGAAAGCATTCATTGACACTCTTCATTAGGGAAATAAAAATCAAAATTGAGATATCATTGCATTACACACCAGAATGGTACATCCCATAAAGTATGGAAACAGCAAGTGTTGACAGGGTATTGTGGGGAAAAGCTATTTTCTTTGGTCTTTGAAACCAAATGCAATGTCCTTATTCCTTCTATGTCTGTTGTTTTTTCACAATGAAAATATTCTTCCTGAGTTGAGGTAAAATTAAGCTTTGCTGGGTAATCTATGACTTTCTTAATCTAAGAGATAGATTTGCTTACAGCAAGTGCTTATTCCACAAAAAGTAAGTAAAGCTCAGGGGACCTACTTTTCTCTCAGAGAAGTTGGCAGAACTGACATAGTTTCTTCACGTGCACTGTGGGTATTTCCACCTGGTAAAAATTAGTGCCAACTCCTTTGCTTCCAGGCATGGCAATGTGTAGGTACCCTGTATATCTTCAATATCATGGAAAAGGTTCAGTTTGGAATCTTATCATTTTTTCTGGCTGTCTTCTTTTCCTCATCAGGCTATTTATCTTATTGCTTCCTTTAATTCTGTAGATAACCGGGGACAATGTTTGATTTAGATTAATAGAAAGCATAGAGTGTCCTTATGGACCTGAGAAATCTGCTCCAATCAAATTTTTTTCCCTCAGATCCTGCTCATCATCACTTTCACCTCCAGTGGGGCCAGTGATAACTATCAGACAAGAAATGCTAAGGTCATTGGAAGAGCAAAATTGGAATTGGCCTGAGCATTCCAGATATGCACCTTGGTTTTGTGTAATTATTAAAATTTTGCTGCTGAAAACTTGGCCTGAGATTTTCTTAGAATGTCTGGTAGTATCACTCTTCTTCAGAGACCACTGTTGTGTAAGAAAAATCAAATGATCATGTGTGTGAAGTAGAGTGGAGATGGATTTAAAAGTTAGACCAGTAACAGGAAACTGTATTAGCTAGGATTCTCCAGAGACACAGAACCATTAAGAGATAGCTGTACAGCTCAATTTAATTAATAGGAATTGGTTAACTGGGAAATTTCGCAGTCTGCACTATCTGCGAACTGGAAAACTGGGGAAGTTGTAATTAGGCCAAGACCAAAGGACAGGAACCAGAAAGGTCAGAGTCTGAGGAAAGGGAAGCTTGATGTTTCAGCTCAAGCAGAGAGAATGAATGTGTTTTCTCTACCCTCTTTCATTTAGTTTGGTCTCTCAGCACTTTGGCTGGTGCCCATCCACATCGGCACAGACCATCTTTATTTAATCTGCAGATTCAAATGTTGGCCTCTTCCATATAAAGCTTCACAAACCCAGTAAGAAACGCTGTTACCAGATCTCTGGATCTCCCTTAGAAAGCATCTACCATCGTAGAGACCGTTGTGCTAACCCAGGCTAGTCTTAGGGGTTATCGGCAGTGGAAATCAAAGTATTCAACCTCTTTTCTGCCTTCCCTGCTCAAGTTGTAATCCCCTTCATAGCCTCTGCTTTAAGGCACTGCCCACGCTCCTCTGAAGACTGCAAGGGACAAGGAAATCAGTGCTTACTGTTGGGCTGCTTTATATTTGGGTTTTACTTTTATTAAGATAATTATGGTTTGGGGAAGTTTCCATCTGTTTTTTTTGAGAAAAAAAAACAAAATGCTCTTTCAATGGCAATCTTTACATATTTCTCTGTTTTTCTAATGCACCATTTGTGAGTTTCCCTGCACTCCAGGTTTTTGCTGAGTAGTCATATTTCAAAATGAATGAACTCCGTACCCACAAAGAAAGTGCTGTTTACTGGAGATGGAGGAATAGGGCACAGAGCAGAGCATTTCAAGAACATATCACTTGTATCACTTGTCTTCCCATTGTTCATCGATTTGCTCTAGTGGGCAGCAGTAACATCTGCATACATGCTGTCACATGCTAATGTAGCCCAAGGGCATCTGCTCGCTCCAGGAACATGAAGAGCCTCAAACCATTCCTTCAGGTCATGGGAATGAGGTCTATAATTGATACTGGCATATCTAATATGACACGGGTAGCTTGCCAGGCTCTGCCATGTGGGTGGATATTAGTTGGCTCTCATTGAATGCATTTATTGATGAACCATGTGGCCGCTTTCCACAACGAGACAGGTAGCAGCTCTGCCCCATGTATGTGAGTCTCTGGATCAGGCATACCTGGGCTTAAAATAGACCTTGCTGTAGGGTAGAACTCTGACAAGCAGGGCTTGTGATCTTCTTTTTGCTGGGTGGAGCTCTGATAAGCTGTGTAGTCTGGATGTTTTAAAATGGCGGCCCTCATGGTGTGGGGGGTTCCTCTGGCTTCTTGTGCGGCTCTTCTGGGATGGCGGGCCAGGACTAGAGCTGCCTTCCCTCCTGGGTGCCCCATGATCAGCTGTGCACAGGGGGAACAGGTAGCAGCTCTGCCCCTTGTATGTGAGTCTTTGGATCAGGCATACCTGGGCTTGAAATAGACCTTGCTGTAGTGTGGGACTCTGACAAGCATGGCTTGTGATCGTCATCTGGACTCCACAGTTCGTCCAGTCTCCACCCAGCAGAAAAGCAGATCACAAGCCCAAGAACATATCAGAAAAGCAAAAAAACCATGTGGAGACCCTTCTCCAAATCTTTTATTCATTCAGCATATGGCATGAGGTATGTTTAGTGGTTAAGGTCTAGTCTTAGAGTTAGGCTGCTGGGGTTCACAATCTGGCCACTGTGGTGCTAATTTGTTCATACTTGGGTGATTTCTTAACCTTTCTCTTACTTTGTCTTCACAGACTGTACAAGAGCCCGTTACTCCTGGTTTCCTGAAAGCCTCTTCCAAAGTGAGAGCAGGACACACAAAGGGAGCAAGTTGTTCCTTTGATGACATTTAGGGTTTCTGGTGCAGAGAATGAAAATTTCAGGAGAAACCATGGAGTACTGCATCTTTAGGGCTTGGCATGTCTTTTCAGTTAAAGCCTCTGGGCATTTGTGCCTCTAGGTAAAGGATGGAGGTCAGTGGGCAGAACAAGGTCAATGATGTCCCAACTATGGAACTAGGGTGCCCTTCATTCCTAGGGCCCATCATGAAGTTCTGGTCTGGATCACTTAAGCCTGAACCTCAGAAATCCAGCAACATCAATACATGATTTTTATTGTGCTATGGTAGATTGAGCACTGGAATTGGAGCCAGGAGCCCCTGGCAGTATGATCTGAATTAATCACATAAGTTCTCTGTCTGAATCTCCTTTTTTTGCATTTGTGAAGTAAATATTGCAATGAATTCATCCCTAGTCCTTATTCAATATCTATCCCAGAAAGTGACTATGAGTATTAAATGAGAAAATGGCAAAGAACAGTCTGTGAAAATGGGAAATTCTGCAGTTCTTGAATGTTCCCTCTACACCATTACCAGTAATACATGTAATGCCTTTCTGCCCTGTCATTTATGAGCTGTTAGTCTCTATACATGTCTCTATTATTCCTTTTTCCCTTCCCCTTTCTCTTCCTTAATTGACACTGTTGTCAATTGAGGTCAATTTGATAACTAGTAGTCACACACATTCTTGGTTGTGATGCTTGTACAATTAGTTGTGGTACGCTGAGGCACATTGGATTGTGGAGTATGTCAGGGTCATATTTCTTTAATTCTTGTGCTTGCACGCATACTCACCAGGGCTTACACTTTCATTGTGGTGCTGCACATGTTTTGGTTGTAGTGTTTACCAGGTATTGCCATGGTGCCCTTACATTCATGGGGGTTTATACTCCTGGCCACAACGCTTATGTGTCCTTTTAACTATAGTGCTCACTGGATGCCATATTCTAGCTGCAGTGCTCACACACATCTCGCTGTGGTGTGTGAAAATTGCTGTGGCACTGGGGACACCGACAGCAGAACTACTAAACCCTGAAAATCTGAGCTTCCAGTATGGAAGTAAACACATATGACGGCACCAGGAATCAAATACATGACTTCACATGTGTAAGACAGATTCTTTATTCATGTTCTTGTCTCCATTCTTAACTTTTATTTCCATTCTTCCTGTTTTCTATCCTTCAATCTTTTGAATCTCAACATAGCTATCAATCCCTTAACAAAGATTTCTCTTTTTCTAAGGACTAGCTGGGTACCTCTCTTGGTCTTCCAATGCAACCTCCGCCCCATCTGTTCATTATTTGAACACTTTATTTGTTCCATTGGAGTTGTCTTTTTTTTAATAAAATCTCAAGGACAATATAATTTTGGTTCCTGAGGAGCAGGGTCATATCATACTACCTGCATTGGGATAGTCTGGATATTTATAAATGATGTAGCCAGCTCATCTTCCTATCACAGAACCCTAAGTCTAAAGACCCAAATTTAAATCTTGAATTGCATATAAAAATTCAAACCGATTCAACTACATAAATAAAATAATCCACGTCTCCTGGAGGTTAGCTGTGAAGTCTATTCCATCAAGGAATAAGAAATTTTGACCCTAATATACTTGTTAGTTTCTTTCTCCCTATGTTCTTTCCCCTCTCTTGTCTTAGTTTTCTTTTTTTTAATATAGAAAAATGCCACTGAACATGAGAACTAGAATTAGACTAAGGCAGTCTGCATTGGGACTCTTCAGAGATTTAAAGAGTTGATGTTCTTTGTCAATTGTTTCAAGACCACGACTTTAGCTTTCAAGTCAATCGTACACATCTACAATTTTTCCAGGACAGCTTTGTATACCTTCCTTCTGACTTTGCCTCCTCATTCATATCTCTTAATTGAGTATCTACTGAGAGTAAGATCTTACATCTGTACACACACACAGACACAGACACATATACATAAACACACACACCCACGTGTGTGTGTTTATGTGTGTGTGTTTATGTGTGTGTTTATGTGTGTATAAAACAGGCATATAAATGGGAAAGTGACGAGAATATTCATGTACAGGGAAGTGTGTCAATTAGGATATTTAAGCTGCAGATAGAAACAAAGACCTTGATTGAATATGATAAATCTTCTTGAGAGATTAACTAACTTGCCAAAGGCCACAGAGCTGATTATATTTTGTCCTAGAGAAGAGGTTCCCTCCCTTCCAATACAGGACTTTCTCACTTGCTCCCCAAAAAAAAATTAGGTAAAAATTGCTAACTAATGTTAATGATAAAATAAGATTGTTCTAAAGTATTTCCGTAATTAAAACAACCTTCTATGAAAAGATGGTGAAAACTTGGAATTCTTTCTAAGATAGATCGATGTGGACATTTTTCCTGGAGCTAATTTTAAAAGAACTAACTTTAAGCAGGGAAGAAAGCACTTTTCATGGAGAGGTAGGAAAACTAGATAAAAAGCATTTTAATCCTGATATACACTATTTAAGTTACTAGAAATCTTTTTATAAAGTTATTTCCTCCTCAAGTGGATTAATTTCATTATGAATATTCATATGATATCATCCCCCTTCTTATGCAATATGCAAGAAAGGTTGCATATTTCTAAGTCATATTGCTTGTCTTTCACATATGGTTCACAATTCAGGCTTGTTCCAAGATGTAGAGTCAATGCCTCCAGCCATCAGAAGGAAATGTGCACCATTTGGTCTCCCATTCCATGAGGTAGCGCCAAGGAGTCTTACTTTTGCATAGGAAATGTCATAAGAGGTGTTCTAAAGGTTGACAACCTCTGTTCTATTATTTGTTGAAAAATATTGAGAAACTCTTCTCAGCTTTCTGACACCTGGAATTTTTTCCCAATACACTTTCAGGAGATGCTGTACCTTTGTGGTACGACTTAATGTTCAAGTATCATTTTTTTAAAAAGAAGTTAAGTGTGTGATTTTAGCACTGGTAGAAAGGTTTCATAATTCTAAGTCACTTTCAATTAAGTCAGACCTCTTATTTCTCATACATCGAATTTAGTATTATACCAATTTGTGCCACTCTCTTTTAGGCCAGACAGGTACATGTGAACTCTACCTGCATTTTATATTGGAGCTAAATTGGGCCTTGAAATATGGTCACATATGTAAGAGCACCTGCATTTAGTCATCTTCTCGTTTTCAAATGCTAGCCTAAAGTCTTGGCTCTTATCTATATTTAAAACTGACATTGTTAAATGTATAAGCACATCTGAATTATTTATATTTAGGCTGATACAGTCTCCAGCTGCAACCATATATTTCAATATCTTTAAATTTTGCGGGCCATCTGGACCAGATTGCTGCTAAATCAAATCAGATAAACGCTACCTTTCCTCTACCTCTGATTTATATCTACCATTCATTTCCAAAAGCACAGCCCTGTTAAATCCAATCTACTTTCAAAAAGCTTATGAAATTAGCTCAGTTTTGAGGATTTGCTATTCGTTCTCTGAAGCTTTAGCTCTGAAAAGGCCATTTGGATAGATAGAAAAGCAGTGTGGAAAGAGCAGAGATAGGAACACTAGATTTCATTGATTATTGAGCAAATCTTCTGAGCCTGACTTCATCCAATTACCCAAGACTTTTCTCTAATCAAGTTATTGTGAGCCAGTTTATGGACCACAGAAATAGAATATGCTGTTTCTTTTTAAGTGTTAGATGCTCCCTATAATTCAGTCTGGCATCTCTCTGAGATGGAGGAAGGTTTTAGCTAAGTATTTAAAAAGGTGAATTAAGAAATTGAACTTTGAGAATTTTGTTTTTGTAGTTTACAAGGATGTTTCTTTTCTTGGAGGAAAAGGGTGGGCTTAGACACCAAACAAATTACCATTAATCACTTTTGAATATGAGTCAAGTCTAATATCCTTATTTATTGAGGAAAACAGTAAGTTTATCAGTCAACACAGTATATGTCTTTGCCTTGAGTATAGCGTTTCATGAAAAATGAAAGAGAGAAAAGAGAAAGAGGAGAGAAGTGGAGAGGAGTGAAGATAGGAGGAAAGGAGAGGATAAAAGAAGAGAAGTGAGGGAGGGAGGAAGGAAGGAAAGAAGGGGTTGGAATTGGAGAGGAAAGTAGTGAATGTGGGAAGAAAGGAAGGAAGGAAGTGATGAACAAAGGATGAAAAGAAGGAAGGAGGAAAGAAAGGATGGAAGAAAGATAGAAAAAGGCAAGAAAGGAAAGGAAGAATATTATGAGGCAAAGAAGGAGATGGAAGGAGGGAAAATGAAGGGAGAGATAAAGGGAGGATGAAGAGAAGAAAAGAACCAAAGGATAAAAGAGATACCAACCCAACAAGATGATAAAATCCTGAATGGAATGTACATCTTACCTTTATTTATATGCACTCACCTACAAATAGTCACTCTTTCTGAATCTGTATACTTCAAGTCTTAACTCATTTAGCAAGTATAATGACTGAAACATGAAATAGTTTCCAAATGGCTCCTCTGAATGGATCTGCAATCCATCAGCGTGAGTTGGAATGATGTCATAAATGGTTACATTTTAATCTTTCCTGTATTTTCTAAGTGGAATGAGGAGGGGGAGGCTGAGAGAATGTGGCTTGCATATGCTATTCGAAGCCTGAATAACTGAATACAAATCCCAAAGTAGGAATGGAAAACCTGTTCTTTCTCTGTGTGACTTAATGCTAATTTTTCTTACACACACAAAAAAGAATATGCCACTCTTTAATGATAAATTGCCATTCATTGTAAATGCGCCATATGAGGGAAGCTGTAAGTCATTATTATCAACCATTATGAATCATTTTGCTTTACCCAGAATTAGATAAAAATGTACACTTTAGGGCCGGAGCGATAGCCCAGCGGGTAGGGCATTTGCCTTGCATGTGGCCGGCCCATGCCAACCCTGGTTTGATCCCTGGCATCCCATATGGTCCCCCGAGCACCGCCAGGAGTAATTCCTGAGTGCAGAGCCAGGAGAAACCCCTGAGCATTGCCGGGTGTGACCCAAAAAGGAAAAAAAAGTGTACACTTTAGAGAGTACACTTCATTTTTTTTATTTCTTTTTATTATTATTTTTTATTATCCATCAGTTTTTTTTAATTAAACATTTTATTATACCACCATGAGATATACAATTACAATGTTGTTCATGTTTGGAGGTTTCGGTCACATAGTGTTCCAGCACCCTGCCCTCCACCAGTGTCCATTTCCCACCACCAATGTCCCCAATTCCCTCCCCCTCCCATAGCCTGACTAAATGGCAGGTTATTTATCTCTTTTCTCTCTTCCTCTCTCTCTTCCTTCTCTGACATATTGTGGGTTGCACTACATACACTTAGGAGCCATCATGTGCATTTTTTTTGCCTGTATTTAGTGCTCAGTTCTATGTTGGTATCAGCCCTTTTGACATTTATTCACACATGTTCCCTTCTCTATCTTACCTAACCTCTGACTCCCACAGGTTTGTGGTAATTTCCACTTTTGGTAAGATCACCTGATATATTTATGTCATGCAAATAAATGCAGTCATTCTATGTCTCTCTCTTTCCTTCTGACTAATTTCACTCAACATGATCCTTTCCATGTCCATCCATTTGTAGGCAAATTTCATAACTTCATTTTTCCTAACAGCTGCATAGTATTCCAATGTGTAGATGTACCACAGTTTCTTTATCCAGTCATCAGTTCTTGGGCATACTGGTTGTTTCCAGGTTCTGGCTATTGTGAATAGTGCTGCTATGAAAATAAAAGTGCGGATTGTGTTTCCGCTGTGTGTTTTTGGCTTCCCAGGGTATATTCCCAGGAGTGGTATGGCTGGATCAAAAGGGAGCCAATTTCTAGTCTTTGGAGGGATGTCAATATAGTTTTCCAGAAAGGTTGTACAAGTCGACATTCCACCAACAATGTATGAGAGTCCCCTTTTCCCGCATCCATGCCAGCACTTGTTGCTTTTACCCTTTTGGATATGGGCCAGTCTCTGTGGTGTGAGGTGATATCTCATTGTTGTTTTGATTTGCATCTCTCTGATTATTAGTGATGATGAGCATTTTTTCATATGCCTTTTGGCCATTCAAATTTCTTCCTTGTCAAAGTTTCTGTTCATTGGAGAGTACACTTTTAGTACAAGTGTTCTTTTATTGGACTCATGCCTCTTAGATTTTCCAACCACACAGCTGTGTGGCAAATACTTGACTTGTGAGTAGTTACCTTTTCATCAACACCTATTGACCCTTATTTCTGTCTCATGCAGAAGAGATGATTTTTAACCTCTGACCTATTCCTCTCTCATTTTGATGAATGAAATAAAAATTTTGTTTTGATTTATTTAATTAAAAAATGACTTGGGGGCCACACCACACAATGCTTAGGACTGATTCTTGGCTTTGCACTCAGGATTCACCCTTGGCTGTGCTTGGGGGGACCATATGGGATAATGTTGATTGAACTTTGGTCAGCTGAATGCATGGCAAATACCCTACCCACTGTGTTATCACTCTGACCCCAAGAATTCAAGAAAAAACTGAGTACCTAAATATACTATTTGTGACTGGTACAAAATAGACAAACTTATTTACCTGAATGAAGGTAGGTATCCCCAAAGGCCATATCCAAAAGCTTCTAAAGGAAGAAGCTCTTAGCTTTGGTACATCTACACAATGGAGTACTATGCAGCTGTTAGGAAAAAATGAAGTTATAAAATTTGCCTATAAATGGATGGACATGGAGAAGATTATGTTGAGCGAAATTAGCCAGAAGGAGAGAGACAGATACAGAATGACTGCATTTATCTGCATAACATAAATATATATGTACATATTATGGTACCAATATCCAAGGTCAAGTGAAACATATATCAGGAGGTCTTGTCAAAGGTGGAAATTATCACAAATGCGTGGGAGTCAGAGGCTAGGTAAGACAGAAAATGGAACAGTGTGCTAACAATTGTCGAGGGTACTAATGCCAACCTAGAACTGAGCATTAAATAGAGGCAAAAAGATACACATGACAACCCCCTTTAATGTATGATCTGTAATCCATAGTCTGGAGGGAAAGGAAAAGAGAAAGAGAGAGAAATGGAAAGAAATAAAGAACCTGCCATGGAGGAGGGTTGGGGGAGGGGGAGGGAACCGGGACGTTGGTGGTGGGAGATGGGCACTGGTGGCGGGATGGGTGCTGGAACACTGTATGACCAAAACCCAAATATGAACTTTTTAATTGTATATCTTTGTAATTGTAAAAATAAAAAAAATTTAAAAAAAGAAGAAGCTCTTGAAGAATTTATCACACTTCACTTGATCACTTGACATCCTGTTATTCATAGATTTGCTTGAGCGGGCACCATTTTCATTTGACCCTATCACGTGCCAGTGTAGTCCAATGGCATATGATTGCTTCAGGAATACGAAGAGCCTCAAACTGTTCGTTCATGGTCTTGATGAAGAAGTCTGATTATCTTGCAGGTGGGCAGCCACGTGATGTTTTGACATCCTGTGGGATCCAGTCGGTAACGGCTCTAGTCCAGCGGTCTTCTCCAAATTGCATTACATCTTATTTTCGATGCCTTGGCAAATGAGACAGCGTCCCTGACTCTGGAATGTCGACTGAGGTCAGAACTCCTGATTCCTTTTCTCACTTGAGTTAGGCGTGATATTCCAAGCACAGCTTTTTCAATTCCTCTTTGGGAGAACCAAATAGCGTTCTCATCCTGCTTTCATAGGGCCCAAGTCTCTGAGGTGTATGTTAATGCAGGGAGAACTGTGGAGTTGAAGAGATGTGCCCGGAGCCGGAGGTTCTTTGTCTTTTTAGCTATGTCTTCAATGCTTTTGAAGGCATTCCATGTCACTCTCTCTTCTCCTGTGCAGCTCAGGTTTTAGGTCGTTCATCAGGTTGACTTCTCTACCTAGGTACACATAATTGCTGCATTTTGAGATATTTGTTCCATTGAGAGTGAATGGGGCCTCTGGAACTAGTTCATTTTTTAATGAACATAGTTTTGTTGAGATTCAGCTGTAGACCTATCTTTCCACATTCTCGGTCAAAGTCAGCCAGCATTTGTGCCGCTTGGCTAATGTTCGGTGTTATTAGAACGATATCATCAGCGAAGCATAGGTGGTATAGGTGTAGAAGAATTTATAAATTTAAAAAAATAATTTCTTAGATGAAAGCAAAGCAAAGACACATCATATACTGCTAGAAAAATAAACCTCATGCCGGGATGATAATAAAAGTTATAAAGGGGGGAATGGGGGATTACTTAAAGCAAAAGTTATTTAAAATACTCAAGAATAGTTCTCTCTGTGTGAGTGAATACAGATAACTTAATTTTATTATCTATATAATCTGTCTGCTACTAATAAGTAATTCTGGTTTAGTAAAGCATATGTTTTACTTTTTTTTAAGTGCAAGTTTACAATCTACATGCTAATTTTCTGTGAATTTCCAGTGATGTAGAAGTTACTAAGCAAAGGTGCAGTTTCTACCCATAAGAAGTGATGAGCCACATGAGCATGTAATCAAGAGAGCGCTTTTTGTCATCTGCCTCACTGACAGGGACATAGGCTCAATATTTTATTTTTATTTTTTTATTATACCACTGTGAGACATACAATTACAAAGGTGTTCATAATTGGTTCTTGGTAATACAGTATTCTCACACCCCTCCCTCCACCACATTTCCACCACCAATGTACCCCACCCCTCCTGACCACCCCCAGGCTGCCTCAATAGCAGGTACCCCCATTTCCTCTCTTTCTCTCTCTGTATCTCTCTCTCTCTGTCTCTGCATCTCTCTCCTCTTATTCTACACATTGTGGCTAGCCCTGCAGATATTTAGAGTTTATCACTTAAGTCTCTTTGTGTATATTCAATGGTGAGTTTTAGTCTGCCGTTACCATTTCCCACACTTAGTAAAACACTGGTATCTATTTATATCCTATTAATGAATGCAGTCATTCTATATCTGTCCTTTTCCTTCTTACTAATTTCACTCAGCATGATAGTCTCCATGTACATCCATTTACAGGTAAATTTCATAATTTCATCTTTTCTGACAGCTGCATAGTATTCCATAGTGTAGATGAACCACAGTTTCTTTAGGCAGTCCTCTGTTCTTGGGCATTTAGGTTGTTTCCAGATTCTAGCTATTGTGAATAACGCAGAGATGAATAAAGAAGTACAGATAGTGTTTCTGCTATGTGTTTTTCAGTCTCTCGGTTATATTCCCAGGAGTGCTATTGCTGGATCAAAGGGGAGCTCAATATCTAGTTTTCGGAGGAATGCCCATATTGTTTTCCAAAAGGGCTGGACCAGTCGGCACTCCCACCAACAGTGGATGAGAGTCCCTTTTCCATAGGGTCAATATTTATCTGTCAAAAAAAAGCACTATAAATTTTGAACTCAGGCAAAGATGAAAATGGGAAGGCACTTAAATGAGAGAACAGCAACACCAAGTAGCTGTACTTAGAAAGAACTATGTTCATTATAGGTCTTGATGATAATATTTCTTTTGGAAAAATTATAATATTCTGCAGAAGTCATTAAAGATGCATACAGATTATTATTAAATATAAGTAAATTCAAGCTGTGTTCAGGGAATATTTACAACATGTTACTACTCCTGATAACTGATACCCAGCAACACCAAGGAGAATGAAATGTTTCTAGAAGAGAGACAGAGGGTAAATAAAGGGCAGACCAGAAAAGAATTATTGTAACTGTAAAAGTGTGTGTGCCAATTAGTAATGAATATTGTAGAAATAAAAATAGCCTTTGGCATAAAGAAGGAAGGTTACTTGGTAATTAAGGAAACTGAGAGGCTTATTGAACATCTAAAATATAGGAAAGGAAGATAATGAAAACATAATTGCAGATAAAAATTATAAGAGTGTCAAAAATGACTGAGGAGCGCTGAAGTTGCAAATGAAATGGAAATATCAAAGCTCAGCAGATACATATTACTTGTGTCTTAATTGCTGGAGGTGAAAAAGCAAAGAGAAGAAATGATGACAGCAAAGTGCAGAACGAAAGTGGAATTTATCATAGCAGCCTCTGAGTGCTGCTTGCAAGAAAGCGGATCCCTAAGTGACAGTTACGGCCATGATGAAGAACATTCTATTCAAAGGTATTCATTCTTGGAATAGGCAGTTAAAAAAACTGGGACAAGCAGTATATCAGATTTTTCTCAGTTTCTATTAGGTTGAACTATTAAAATTGCTAATATTCAATGGTTATTGAATTGGCCATTTCAAGTGATTCATTTAACAGAGTGCAGAGGGTAACCGTGGCTTAACATTTGGATTAATCATTTGAGGAACATTCTTCGAACCCTGTATGAAAACCATGATTTTGGAATTAGAGAAGAGTAAACCATGTATAACCAGAAGCTAAATTTGCTCAGAGAATCTGTTTTTTTCTCTGAACGTAGACAAATGTAGGCTATGAACACTTGAGAGGAACGTTCTCTTTTCTTGTGTGCCCCCAGTGCACAGATAAAGTTTGTTTCCCAAGTGATGATTAAGACTTAGTCTCTGAGGAGGTTCCTGGAGTATCACACAGAGGCATATCTCTACACCATGTTCCCGAAGCACTCCTGGGATCACTGCCAGGAGCATTTGATGCAGGGGGACCCCAATAATCACTGGCAATGTAGCACCAGAGAAACACCTCATCTTGGGTTAATGCATTGAACAGGCTGCCCTGTTGTCTGAGAATCACCAGGACTTTTACTAGGTCTCCTGACTACCACTTAGTGGTCCTCCACTATTATATAAGTAAATAAAAATTAAGCCCTAAATAAAGTTTTTGTGGCCTGTGAATTATTTCATTAAACAGGAATGGAATGTGAGTTTTTGGTGTGGAGCCTGCCTTGTGTTCTGACACATTTTTCTTGATAGAATTGGTGTGCAGTGTTAGTAGCTTAGCCACACCCTTCCCTCTATTGTCAAGTTCTTTAACACTAAGTGAAATAAACCACCTATACTGAAATGAGTCTAGTTTTCTAAATGAGTCTAGTTCTCTAAATGAGTCTAGTTCTGCTTGATGGATATGACAAAATATTCACATTAAGGGTAAATTCCAGCATCCCTCAAGGGGTTATTCTGGAGACTAACTAGACAAGACAGCTATTTTCAGGAACAGCTAAATAATTGGTATTTGATAGAGTTGTCTAATCCACCAATAATTAAAATTATAAATGGGTCTTGTTTGGCCTGAGTGATTATGTTTATGCTCTGGTGAGTGCCCTTTAAGTACTGGGGCATGTAATTAGACCCCTCTTTGACCTTTGAATATCATAGTGACCACATCTAGGCGGTGCCATCCATGGCCTAGATAAGTACTCAGAACCAGATGGTGTTTTCAGACAGAATTTACACAGGGCCCTATTACCATTCTTTGGCTCATCACATACAATAGAGAATGAGCTAACTTTGAAGTATCACATCTCAATTGTGTTACAACATTCCAGATTTCGACTCTCACATCCTGAAAAGTGTTATTGATGTGTAAATGAATCGAAACATTTTTTCTAATTTACCTTTCTTTCTTCTTTTGTATTTTACTATGTACTAAATAAATTACCTCTTTTATTATGGTACTATTTGCATTTTTTAGTATGTGGCAGTCTAGATTTTTCTAAAAACCATTAGGTTGAATCATATGAGATTGTGAGCATTCAGTTGATATTATATCAATTTATAATATATTTACAGTTGTTGCTTAAAGGTGACTTTGAATTTTATAGTTTTCACTTGTTGGAATATTTGAAAAATGTGATTTTTATTTTAGTCAAAGAAGAAAAGCTTGTTTTGTATCATACTGAATTTGAAACCTGGGCAATTTCTTACTAAAGCTGTTGGTACCACTCATTCACCAGGAACAGGATTGCTGAGTAGCTTTTAAAATCATCAGACAATACGGAAACTCAGCTGATCAGAAGTCAGCAATGTCTTGTCACCCTGGGCCACAGAAAGAAATTATTATTTTCAGCATTCAAAGAAAGAAACCAAACTGATGTTTTTATTCATGTGACATCTTGTGAGTAAAATACATCACCTGAGAGTGAATTGCTTGTTTATAACAAGAAATAGTATAAATCGAATCCACTAGAAAAGTAGAGGCAAGAACAAGATAGTTACTAGATCTAAGTTATATGTTATAAAATGACCTAAATGGGAAATACTGGAGAAAATATGCAGTTTACTTGTCACTTAGCATTTGCTAAAGGCTTTGCTAGTTCCAGTGCCTCTTCTATAAGTGATTGATATTTTTTTCTGTCATTATAACATTTAAATTAATATAATAATGAAATCATAGCAGATTAGTATTTGAGGCACACGTTAAAATCTTGATGAGAATGGTCCTTTGGTTGTTTGGAAATAATCCAAAATTAAAGTGTCTTAATTATGATAATAATGAAATTGCCAGAGAAAATCTGAAGTTATGATTGAGATTATTTAGGTGACCTAATCAGAATGGTGAAAATGAATTTATTAGTGAGGGTAATTTAGTTATCATTTTAGTCAAGTCATACTAGAAGTATTGAGTGATGCAAATAAGATAACCTCAAAATATAGAAACATACTCTGATATGAAATAACAAACATTTGTAAAATGTTTAGATACATTTGAAGCACCAAACTCTTTACATTCATTGCCTCATTTACTGTTCACAAAACTTTCTTCAAAAGCTTTATTATATGTTGTGCTAAAGAATAAGAAAAAAAGTCAAGGTAAGATTCTGCAACTTGCTCACGAATCACACAGGTAGCAAATCAGAGAAACAGAACATGAACCCTGAATTACCACCACTTTCTAGATAGGCACCATTCCATAGATGTTCTCTACACAGCATTGTCTACTGTGACAAACAAAGATGTCTAAATCTTTGGTTAAAATGCAGTTGTTAAGTACTGGAAATTGGCTGCTGCAACATTTATTATTTGTTTTAGTTTCATTTGTGTTTAAATTGCTACCTATGCATAGTGGCAAATCCATCCGGAGAGCATAGCTCCAGAGGGGCAGTGGGACTGTGGACTTGATCTGTGCTGTGCAGCAGCCAAGTTACAGCTACTCTTTTATAGGTCATTTTAATCGTTAAGAATGGAAAGAATCAGTACTGGAACATTATGCTTTGTATACAGGAGGCCTAGGTTCAATACCCAGTACCACATGGTCCCCTGAGCACTGCCAGTAGTAACTACCTAGCACAGAGTCAGGAGAAACCACAACCTCCATCACAATGTTCCCCTAATCCAAAAACAAAACAGAACAAGGTAAGCATAAATCATCCGTTAAATCTCATCTACATCCCTCCCCCCACACACATACCTCTATTTCTCTGAGAACCGTAACTAAATTTTTAGTTTGTTTTTAGGCCATACCTTACAATGTCCAGGGGTAACTTCTGGCTATACATTCAAGAGTGACTCTTGGCCATGCTCAGGATGCTGAGATGCTGATATGAGATGCTGGAGATCAAATCCAGGTCGCTCATGTGCTGATGTGTTATATTTCCAGTCACCTCCCTTTGAAATTTTAACACCACAGAGAAAATATTTATTATTTTGTGCAGTGTGTGTAGATATGAATAATATACATAAGATGAGTAAATTCTCTACCTTTTTAGAATAAATTTCATATTTTACTTCTTGCATATAACTAGCAAAGAGTATACATACACTAGATCTGTGCTATTGGATACGATAAAACTTGCTTGAATTGAAATATTAAACAAACTTAAGATACACACTGAATTTTTGAAGATTGATATGCAAAAGAATGCAAACTAAATATTTTCGTGTTAAAGTCATGGTACTTTGGAGAAATTAGGCTAAGTAAACTACAGGTTTTAAAATTTGAGTGAATTACTGGGAGAGGGCTTGTGTAAAGCTGGCACCAAGAATTTTGGTGAAAATTTAGAATTTGTGTTACCACATTCACCATATTCTCTCATTTAGTGACATTTAACTTTTTTTTTTTTTTTTTTTTTGGGTCACACCCGGCAATGCTCAGGGATTACTCCTGGCTCTGCGCTCAAGAATCACTCCTGGCGGTGCTCAGGGGACCATATGGGATGCTGGGCATGGAACCCAGGTCAACTGCGTGGAAGGCAAATGCCCTACTGTGCTGTCGTCTCGGACCTGTCATTTAGTGACATTATCACAACTCAGTTATGAAAGTGGTGGTCAGTTAATTCCCTGGTTCTCTGGAGACTGGTGATGCTTTGAAAACAGTTCTTGACTCTCTTTGGGCAACCAAGGATGTCTGTCCAGTTCATAAGCATGAACAAGTGACGGAATGATTGTTTTTAGCAATCTGCGACTCAGTCACCCAAAAATGTATTAAAATTAATTTGTTTTCCTGCTGAAGTTATAAATCTTTCTTCCAAAAAGCAAAATTTTAAAATAAAAAATAAAAGGCTTATTCCTTTATATAAACACAAAAGATGTCTGAAAATACAAATAGGATGAGTAAAGAAAGAAAACTGATATCCCATCACATGAATGTTACCCTTATATATCTTTGAATCTTTTCAAAATCTTTTCAGGTATTAAAACTGTATTTATGCTTACTCTGAGAGCAAATAGTCACTTTTTTCTTTCTGATTTTTCTCCCCAATTAACATGGAAGAGCAGGCAATTCTTTAAAGTGTTATGCTGGGGACTGGAGCGATAGCCCAGCGGGTAGGGTGTTTGCCTTGCACGCGCCGGCCCAGGCCGGCCCAGGTTCAATCTCCGGCATCCCATATGGTCCCCTGAGCACCGCCAAGACTAATTCCTGAGTGCAGAGCCAGGAGAAACCCCTGAGCATTGCCGGGTCTGACCCAAAAAAGCAAAAAATAAAATAAAATAAAATAAATAATAAAGTGTTATGCTATTTCAGATTATTTTCAGTTCTATGTAATATGTACTGTGTGGATATGTGATTGCAGTTATAAAATTTACCAATTTTACTGTTGTAGATGTCTGTTTCAATTTTTCTAATACCAAAGTTACTATTCCAATAAGGAACTTTGGCATTAAACAACTTCTGGTTTCATTTCGTTTTGTTTTGTTTTGTTTTTGGTGTGGCCACACCCTAAGCAAGGTCCAGGGCTTGCTTCTAGTGTGTTGCTAGGAGGTCAGTCTCAGATATCTTAAGGGGATCCAGTGCCTGGGACCAAGTCCTGATCTCCTGAATGTATTGTGTGTACTCCAGCCCTCTAAGCTATCTTTTAAGCAGAATTTTCCTATTTCTAATACTGTATTCCTATAAAGGAAGACAGATATGGGGCAGAGCTGCTACTGGCTCTCCCTGTGCCCAGCCTCTCATGAGGTGCCCGGAAGGGATGGCAGGTTCTAGCCCTGGCCTGCCACCCCAGCAGAGCCTCACAAGCCAGACGACCCCCACTCCATGAGGGCCTCCATTTTCCACACCCGGACTTCCCCCTCCTCAGAACTCCACCCAGCAGACCAGTCTGTCACAGCCCTGCTCATGCGGCTGCTTGCGGCTGCGTGGTTCATCAATAAATGATGGATTTAGAGATGACTACAAGAGTATGCTACCCGCACAACAGAGCCTGGCAAGCTACCCGTGTCATATTTGATATGCCAGATACCAGTAACAATTATAGTCCTCATTCCCATGACCTGATGGAATGGTTTGAGACTCTTTATGTTCCTGGAGTAAGCAGGTGCCCTTGGGCTCTACTTGCATGAGACAGGTCATATGGAGATGTTACTGGTGCCCGCTCGAGCAAATCAATGATGAACGGGAAGACAGTGATACAGTGACTCCTATAAAGGATTTCAATGAGAAAATGTTGATTTTATCTTTTCATTGTAGACTTTCTGGGATGTTTCTAAGAGATACCATTTGATCTTATAAAAGTCCCTCTTGGACCCAGGGATAGTGCAATAGTGATAATTTTTTGCATTGCAAGTGTGAGGCTTTTTGAAGCCAAGTGGATTCCCTGGAGGAGCTCCACAAGCCCCAGGGCAATCCCAGTAGCACTGTTGTTTCGGATCCTCTCCACCACAATGAAGTTTGTAATCTCCCATGCTGAGGGGCAACTAAATGGGTGTGCCCCCAATTAACAAAGCAACCAACTGTAGAAGCACATCAATTAGGCGTGCAAACATCAAAACCAAGTGGGTGCAACCCTCTCATTGCAGAAACAACATAAGAAAAAGCAGAGGGAAACATAATAAAGGTGAATGAAAAATAAATCTCAAAGTTGAAAATCACTTAATTCTAGTCTCCCTTGTTGAAACTGCAAATAGCTTACAGGTCAGTTACAACCATTTCCTGATGACCCTCTTGGCACACAGCAAAAAGTTTCAAGTTCTCTTGGAATTGTCAGGGGATGAGGGGTAAGATAAAGATTCCACCCACCATGGCTGGTTGAAAAAAACTTTCAAGGATGGCAAAAAAACTGGGCAAACCTTTCAGTTGTTAACCACAAAAAAAAGAAACTTGCTTTAAACAAGAGGACCTCATGTATTCAGCACCACAGTCTCTGAGTGACCTTCTCGCTCACATGCTAAGTTACCTAGAGAGTTATGTGGGTCATGAAATATGATAGCTCAATATCACTTTTGTGTAACAACAGCTTTAAAGCATTTTTATGTCATTAGCTGACTATGAAGGGATCATTTTAGATCACCTACATCAAAGAGATCTCCCTTTATTTTGACTGTGCGGAGACAAAGGCCATGAACTTTGGCCAAGTTTGCTTTTATTTTTTTTTCTCTTTTAATTTGGGCCTTGCACAGCACTGTCCAAACAAAAGACACACTGCAGCTGTTCTTCTGAGAGATTTATATATATATATATATATATATATATATATATATATATATGTATACACACATATATATACATATATATATGTATATATATGTGGACTTTTTGTTTCACTGCAAAATTAACATTTCTTCCTCTGTTATAATTTGGAGGCATGAACCTAGAAGCCACAGACATGAATCAGTAGTATGGTTAATAAATATAATGTAACATATATATAATTTCAACATCCGACTCCACAGCTCATCAGAGCTCCACCCAAGAGAAAAGCCGATTTCTCCCTAGTTCATCAGTAAACGCACGAGATAAGAGCCTACTACTGAGAGTATTATATCACCAGCATGGCAGAGCCTGGCAAGCTACCCGTGTTGTATATGATTTGCAAGAAAACAATAACAATTATAGACCTCATTCCCATGACCTGAAGAAATGGTCTGAGTCTCTTCATATTCCTGGTACGAGCAGATGCCCTTAGGCTACAGTAGCACGTGACAGGACATATGGAGATATTACTGGTGCCCACTCAAGCAAATCGATGAACAACAGGAAGACAAGAGATATATAAATATATATATTAAGTATATATTAAAATGTATATATATATGCTACATGCTGTGTCTTCCCTCCATCTACCCTATGCTTGGGAGACAGTCTGAGTGGTAGGTGTTAACCAACATGGTGTAGAGGAAGTAGCCTGATCTACAGATATAGCTAGGTGGGATTTCAGATCCCTACCTTCCACATACTTGCTCTAGGAAAAGGGAATTTATTTTTATGAGTCTTTACTTTTTCATTTATAAAATGGAAATGGTAATGTTTATACTGTGATGATGTTTGTATGTCCAAGATTTTGTTCCTCCAAAATGAGGATTCCTACGGCCAGGGCATGTGTCACTGGGATAGTAAATGTCCTGAACATGGACAATCTGGATTCAATTCCCAGCACCATCATCTCCCAACCGTCAAAACTATTTGACTTCTTTCCTATATACTCAGCTCCTACAACCATTCCAATCAACCATCTTGGAAGTATTTATGGGAATGCCAGAAATACATTGGAACAAATGAATCCACGAACTTCTACTTTGGAATTCTGGGTATTTTATTCGTTTAATCACCAAATATTTGTTAAGGTATTAATACAACCATGATGGAGAATCAATGAACTAAACAAATAAAGCTTTTGCTTTCAGTGGAGTTAACATTCTAGAGAGAAGAAAACATGACAAGTAGATTGATATCAAGCAGTGATGAACACTAACAAGGAATATGAAATAGGGTTGATTAAAAAGATGCAGAATATGTATTTGATCTGGATTCAAAATATTGCTAAGAAATTCCTGCAATGTACTTTATGAATTAAGAACAGGGTAAGGGGGTGTGTTGGAGAAGATATAGGAGTGTAAGAAGGAAAAATTAGCTGTTAGACATGAAATTTGAGTACAGAAGATGACCAGTTTGCAGCATATAAATATTCCGCGAGCATATAAATATTCCCTTCTTAAGTGACTGCCATAGAGGCAGGCTGGGGATGGGGGAGGGATGATCTATGAACATTGGTAGTGGGAAATGTGTGCTGGTGGAGGGATGGGTGCTGGAACACTGTATGGCTGAGACCCAATCGTGAACAGCTTTGTAATGGTATCTCTCATGGTGATAAAATAAAATTTAAAAAAATAAAAAAAAGATGCAGAATGTGGATAAAGTTGTGGTACCACCCACTGGGACTCTTGATAATGTCTGGGACACTTACATCATCTACCTCATAACTGCTTTTTTGTTGGATTTTGAGGAAAATGTCTATGCCTTTGGCTAGAAGGATTTGGTCTTGTTATGGGAGAGGTGTTATATCTCTGTTAACCTGACTTCTCCACTCAGCTCCTGACAACTCTTTTCAGTTCCAATACTTTAACTCCCAAAACATGAAGTTTTCTTGTTTGTCTACAAACAATAAACTTGCTCAGTTCTTTCTATTCTAATATCTTTAAAGCGTTTTAAATTTTGACCCATTCTTTTTTCTACCACTTTCCCTTCAGACACTTTTCATCCTTCAAAACCATCTCTTTCCTCTCAGTTTAAAAATCCAAGCTCTCTAATTTATCAATGTATGATGCAGGATTCCTTAACTGGGGAGCATTGGGTCTACCAGGAAAAGTATAATGTGTTATACTTTTATTATATAAATAGAGCACTTTCAAAAAGTGGCCTCATTGCAGATATTCAACATGGACCATAATTTGTTTGAAAAAAAGAAAAATAAGATTATAAATGATAAGATTATAAATCAGAATTTGATGTTTGAAGTCTGGTAAGGGCATATCCTAAGAACAGTTAAAATAAGGAAATTTGGTTTTGGATAAATTACTAAATATTTGGGTGAGGAGGATAGGAACAGTTGGAAATTTCCCTCAAAGAAGTTCATTTCATTTACTCCCAGTTCAAAACTCCTTAGGAACAGATGAAAAGGTTTCTGATCCTTTTGTAACAGTTAACTCTGTAGCCTGTCCCTTGAGGTATTGAGGTGTGGCTGTGGTGCCTGGCTGTTTCAGCAGGAGGCAGACAGGACACAGGCTTGTCTATACCCAGGGCTCTGCCCCATGGACCCTGGATGGTTGGTGGTCTGACATAGAAAAAAGACTGGGTCCCCTAAGATGAACCCAGAGCTATGACAGAGCCTGGAAAGCTACCTACGGTGTATTCGATATGCCAAAAACAGTAACAATAATGGATCATTCCCAACAAATGGGGATATTACTGGCACCCACTCAAGCAAATTGATGAACAAAGGGAAGACAAGTGACAAGTGACAACTATATTGCAATAAGACAATGACTTAATCCTGGTCCTTAATGAAGCTCATCTGCTCATTGGTCAGAAGAGCTAGGGGTCATTTAATTACTTTCTGTCTTCTTGTTTCACCAGATTTTCAGGTATAAAAACAGCACCTCCGTCATGGCTTTACTGATGTTCGGGGTTGGTAGTGCTCACCAAAGTGGACAGAACACTCGCAGGTATCAGGTCATCACTGCTGAGTTTCTAGCAGAGAGAAGCCAACCATTGGAAAAGGCTCCGTTGGTTTCCTCAGTAACCAGACTTCCCCAAAGCCAACTACAAAACCAATAAAGTGAAATTCATTGCACTTTGTTGTATTTTACTAAAATTAGAGGGCTCAGATAAATTTACAAGATAGATATAAAACTCTCTTGGTGCAAAAAATGAACTGATCTCACAGGCACTCTCACTGGGCTGCCCTGATCATTACACTAGGTCCAAAACTGGCTAGAAGGCTTACCCGGGATTCAGTATAATTGAGGGGCAGGTAAATATACAACTTCAACTTTTCAGCCTGGTGATAGAAACTGATAGGCATATTCTGATCTTCCACCTAACAGCCTCAACCAGTTCTGGACTGCTGGCCCACACTAGAGATCAAATGGTCTGTTGTTCTCAGTATTCTGAAAAGTAGGATCCCAAAGAGCAAAGAGAAACTTAGTGTGTTACAGATATTGGTCACTTGGAAATTATGCTGGGGAGTGGGAAAGGAGTTGTGGGGTGCAGGGGTGCTCTGTAGCATAAAAGGGCATTTAAAAAGATGGACATTTTAATTATTTTGGGATGTTGTACTCATTATTAGAAATTCCTAGAGCTCAAGAACATTATTTTGTAGGAGATAGGGGCTTGGGAATATAATTAAAAACTCTATTTCCCCAAAGATGTTTTCTGTCTATAACTTCAAATTTTAATGAAATGAGTTTGAGAAGGAAGGGAAGAGAGAAAAATATGAGGAAGGAAATATGGAAAAGAAGAAGAAAGGGAAGAAATAGAGAGGTAAGAAAGAAAGTAATAAAGGAACAAAGAAAAGAAAGAAGGAAATGAAAATAGGGGTAGTACAAAAGGGGAAGAAAGGAAAAAAAGAAGGATAATTTAAATAAAAATAACTTTCTTAAGGGTCCTTAGCAGTTGTTGCCAGAGTTGAAATTTAAATAGAAGATCCTGAAGAAATCAGCTTCTCTAATATATGTCCACTGGTGAAGAGATTAGAGAAGGAAATGGAAATGAAATTATTGCAGTGAATTTCTAGGCCTGAGATAAAATAGCTGAGTTAATAAACTGAAACTTAAATATCTCTGCAGGCCCTGTAAAGGATCTATCCCATCTCCTATTGCCGATACCCCAGTTTCATTTGGTAGAATTCAGTATAATACTGAACCTAGCAATGTTCTTACCATTAGTTTGGAATATTCTTTTGGAATATCCTAATTTATTGAATTAGAACACTTCACTCTCAGATAGTGAGGGAAAATATTCCACTTGAACTGAATCTCTATATCCTTATGTGACAAGCAATTATGGGACCTTCTCATTTCAAACAAGGTTTTGCTGTCTGTCTGTCTATCTATCTATCTGTCTATCTATCTATCTATCTATCTATCTATCTATCTATCTATCTATCTATCTATCTATCTATCTATCTATCTATCTATCTATCTATCTATCTATCTATCTATCTATCTATCTATCTATCTATCTATCTATCTATCTATCTATCTATCTATCTATCTATCTATCTATCTATCTATCTATCTATCTATCTATCTATCTAATCTATCTACTATTCTATTATTACTATCTATATATCATCTTCATCTATCTATCTATCTATCTATCTATCTATCTATCTATCTATCTATCTATCTATCTATCTATCTATCTATCTATCTATCTATCTATCTATCTATCTATCTATCTATCTATCTATCTATCTATCTATCTATCTATCTATCTATCTATCTATCTATCTATCTATCTATCTATCTATCTATCTATCTATCTATCTATCTATCTATCTATCTCTCTATCTGTCTCTCTCTATCTCTCTATCTCTCTATCTATCTATCTATCTATCTATCTATCTATCACTCTCTCTCTATCTATCTAATAACAAGAAACATATCTCTCTCCATATATATATGTGTATATATATTGATGAAACTAAAATTTATTTGTTATCACCAATATCTTCTCTAGTCATTTTTAACAATGTAGGAGAGGAGTTGAATATGACATCATGATACATAACCGACATAATACTGGGGGAAGAGAAAGTATGACATAGAAACCCTTATAAGTTATGAAAACAAGTATCTCCACTTATATAGATTAGTTAAGGTTACTGATGGGTGTCTGATTAGAAATTCTAGTCTGTATATCAGAGAGGTCAAATTCAAAGTAAAGATTTGGCTATCACTGGCCCTCTGAAATTATGTGTAAGCAGAAAATGGGTCAAAATTGTTTAGGGAAAGAGTATAGAGCAAAGCTACAAGATTTTTCACGATCACGATCCGATCTTCCGTTAATCATCTATTTGCTAGAGCGGGCACCGTAATATCTCAATATGTCTGCACACTGAGAGCCAAGGGCATCGGCTGGTACAGGAACATAAAGAGCCTCAAACCATTATATTAGGTCAGAGAATGATCTAAATAGTTGTTATGGCTTGGCTATCAAATACAACACGAGCAGCTTTGGCTTGCCGGGAGGCATACTCTATAAACACCTCAAATAAAGCCTTTATGAGACCGGGGGGGAGGGCTGATGGGCTGGGGCTGGTGGGTTTGTGAGGGGAAGTCCAATGGAAAATGGGGCGCCCGGAGGTGGGGGTCGTCTGGTTTGTGAGGTTCTGCCGGGGTGGTGGGCTGGAACCCACCATGCCTCCCGACTGCCTCATGACGGCTGGCGGGAGGCAAGGAACCGCTCGCCCCATGTCGAGAGTCTGACCAGCATACCTGGGCCGGTTGAGGAACTGCTCCAGGGTGGGTGTTGATGTCCAGGCTGTGATGGGCTGGTCGGTGGGTGGAGTTATGTGAGAGGGAAGTCCAATGTGGAAAATGGCGGCCCTGGTGGGTGGGGGGGTCGTCTGCTTGTGTGAGGTTCTGCGGGTGGTGGGCCAAGGCTGGAACCCACCATGCCTCCGATTTTTATTGATGATAATGTTTAAGACTTGCCTTAAAGAATTGCGTAAAAATGGAACTCAGTGAATACAAAGAAACTCTCAAAGAACAAGAAGGACTACTCTTTAGAGTCAGTGCAATTCAATTTGGTAGATATCCTTTTAGTGCCTATTAAGTCTAAGGCACTATGTTAGGTTCAATGAATGCTCTGTATAAGAGATTCCTAAGCATGGTTTCTCTTGTTAGGAAAAAAGCACTCTTCCTCCTATACTTATGATAATAAAGGAGAAGGATGAAAGAAAGTATGCACAATCAATTTCAAAGATGGTTCCACCTCCGCTGCCCTTTGAGACTGGATATACACAGGAGACTACTTTGACAAAATGGATTAAATGAGTTCAAACAAATAACTAGGTAAATCAGTAAACAACTTTTCCCACTTAAATTGTTCTAGCGTTTTCTTTTTCCGTAGATTGGCTATATCAACTGTTAGGGCAGAAAGGACTCTGATCCTGTCTATTTCACTGTTTCTAGACTAGACTTGCTTTATCATACTTAAATGGAATCCAGATTTTTTTTGTTTGTGTCTGAAGGATCATTGAACTATATTCAAATAGAAGGGATCTTGGAGGCTTTTAATCCTTAATTGATTTTAACAGATGAGAAAAATAAATCAAAAGAGAGAAGAAATGACTTATTTTTATTCTCAGTGACTAAACCAGGATTGGGATGACAGTTTTTTTTTTTTTGCCTGTAAATTCAATCTGTCCTCCACTACAGCATGTGAATTTTCCAAAAAGGAATTTGTAGGAAGCTGCTCAATTAGTTTCCCAGTTTCAACTTCAAATAAGGAATTGTTTACCAATCATTTGGTCAGTTTGAATTTCTTCATTTGAAGCCAGATCATGGAATAAAAATTGAACATAAGTCATTCCAAACTGACTCGTAGCTTTCAATACCACAGTGTATATTTTTTAATCTTAGTTTTTTTTTAGATTGGTAAAATAAGGGTTTATAGATAGGAGGGCTAGAATAAAAAGCATCATGAAAGAGCAATATATTTTTTATTTTATAACTCTTGAACCAGTGATGTCCTATCGTATTTTATGTTTACCCTCAGTGATTATCTGGTGATGATCATGACTATATCAATGGAATAATAACTCATGAAAATATATTACTGGAGAATGAAAGCTGCTCTGAATCAAGTAATGTTGAATTAGAGGGAAGGAAAGTGGTTAAAGAAATTCATTCCTGGCCAGAGAAATTATATATCAAGCTGTAGCCTAAAGTGAATTTTTATAGCTAAGTTATAAACCCTTAGAAATACTGAGACTCTTAACAGCAGTTGGCATCTTTATGATTAAATCAAGAGAAACACCATATTTAAAATATTAGATTTGATCTCACAATCAGTGAAGTTTAGGGGATATCCAAGAAAATGAGGGAAAAAAACCTGTGCTGAGAAATAAATCCTGTGCATTTTAAACAATTCAATAACAAAGGAGAATGATAGACTTAGGACTTAAGACAAAAGAAAATAGGTCTGGGTGGAAGGGTAAGGATAGCAAATCAGGAGAAAAACAGAGAAAATATATGAAGGAGGTAACAGGAGAGTAAGAGAAAAAAGAAAGTGGATGTGAAAAAGGTGAAAAAGGAAAGGAAGAGCGATGGAATCATTTAAGCATCAAACTATTGGAGACATATTAGTATCTTTAAAATGCTATTGAATAATAAGAATGCATAAATCTGTTACATAGTAACTAACATATGGATGGATGAAAGCAAAACTTTTTACATTCAAATTTTGCTAATCTATGTAGAATAAATGATGAATTTAGAAAACAGTCATTTTGCAACCATCATAGTAGTAATTAATTCAAATGAGAATTCTCAAAGTACTAACTAAAATAAAGGGTAAAAGTTTGATAATAAACAGGATGTTTACATATTCTCAAAGTAGCTCTGTCATATTGCTATTACTAGTTAAATATATACTTGATCGCTGAGCCACTTTTTGGCACAGGTCCCCCAAACCCTTGGAAATTCATTAATGATGAGGGTGCCAAAGATTTCTTTGATGACAATCCCTTAGAGTGAGGATAGTTTGCTATGGAAAACTCAGTTGAAACTTTCTGTGCTATCTCCTGATTCTGGGGAAAAGAGAAAGGCTAGACACAGACTAAGTCACCAATGACCAACGTCTTAATCAACAATGCATCATGTAAGTGTAAAAGTCTTCATAAGTAAGAAAAAAAAACAAAATCCCCAAAAGAATAGACTCAGAGAACTTCTAGAGTATGGAACCAAACTGCTTCTATTTGGGACTCTAAACATCAAGAAGACAGAGGCTTCTTTGTTGGGGATCTTGCCTGAGCTATCACTTCATCTGGCTCTTGATTTGTATCTTTGATATCTTTTGTAATAAGCCTGTAATCCAATTAATAAACTGGTTTCCTGAGTTATGTGAGCTGCTAGAAAAAAAATGAATAGAGCTCAAAAAGGGGATTGCGGGGAACCTCTTGATATATAACCAGTTGGTCAGATGCTCAGGAGACAGCCTAGTTTGATATTGGGATCTGAAATGAGGAGTGATTTGTGGACAGGACTTTGAGCTGTGAAATCTGGTGTTGTGGAGTTACATAGAGATTGGGGGACTCCTCTCTTGCAGCATATGTTGGAAAGAGCAGAATGTTTAACTCCCATGGGCATGTTTAAGTTGCAAAAGGAAAAACAATACATTTACAGTGAAGACTGTCAGACGCAGACTTAAAGGGATCAAAGTTAAAATTTACTAGTAATTGGAGAAATCCTGCCCCTCGAGGTATTGCAGGTGTGGCTGTGGTACCCAGCTGCATCAGCAGGTGGCAGACAGGACACAGGCTTGTCTATACCCAGGGCTTTGCCCCGTAGGCCCTGGATGGTTGATGGTCTGGCATAGAAAAAGTCTGGGTCTATTGGGATAAACACAGAGCCGTGACAGAGCCTGGCAAGCTAGCTGTGGTGTATTCGATATGCCAAAAACAGTAATAATAATGGACCTCATTCCCAACGAATGGGGACGTTCCTGGCACCCTCTCAAGCAAATTGATAAACAACGGGAAGGCAAGTGACAAGTGACAATTGGAGAAAGAGACATTGTGTACTTTCTGATATACTGTACTAAGGATATACATCACTTTTGTGCTCTTCCTTTCAGAAGCTTTTTATTTGAATTTGATAATGAGGAAAAACCTAATCCATCATAAAAACCTACTCAGGGGGTATTTATTTTATAACTATTCTGAATGTTTAAAAATTGCCAACGTAATTAGAAATAAGGAATATCAGATAAAATGTTTTAAATTAAGAGTGCAAAAGAACTGGGCAAGACTAAATGCATGAAAGAGAGAAAGAGAGACAGAAAGAGACAGAGAGATAAAGAAAAGGCAAAGTGCTTGCAATAGAGGCAGGCTAGGGGGAAGGGGGAGGGAATCAGGGGACATTGGTGGTGGGAAATGTGCACTGGTGGAGGGTTGGATGCTGGAACACTGTATGACTGAAACCTAATTATGAACAGTTTCATAGTTGTATTTCTCACAGAGGCATAATAAACTTGAAAAAAAATCTAAAGGCATAAACCTAGATTACATCCTGGATGAGAAAAATGAAATTTAATATATATTCAATTTTGACTAAATTTCAGCAAGCTCTATATATTATTGATACAACAATGTTGCACCAATGCTAATTTTCTCATTATATTTGTATGGTATCCTTTTTCCAATTGATGTCTTTTGTGATGAAAGGACATCACATCTACAATTTCTCAAACATGGTAAAGTGTTTAGCAGAACATTTAGGAGTTGTTCAGGGGAGAATACATGTATTTTTTTCATATTGTTATTTTGATCTTTCCTTATAAGCAATTAATGAAAAATTCAAAGTTATAAAGATAGATATTTACATGATGATTGTGGAGAAAGGATGATGAAAAGATGAGTATTAAATATAAATAAAGGAAAATGCAAAATTATAAGATATAAAGGAATAAATGAAGTAAATGTGTCAAACACTCTGTGTGTGTTCTCAAAGTCAATATCAAGATCATTAAAATTTTGTACCCATGTATAGATCTAGGAGAGTTTCAATTTCAAGAATTTCTTAAGGTGGCGTGTGAAATACAGGAAAGCATGAAAGTTTTTTTCTTAGAGAAATTTTCTTGACTCTATTTAGATTAAATAGAGGCAGATTAAATTAAGGCAGAGCTGCTACTGGCTCTCCCTGTGCCCAGCTGCTCACGAGGCGCCGGAGGGATGGCGGGTTCTAGCCTTGTCCCGCCACCCCAGCAGAGCCTTGCAACAAGCCAGACGACCCCCACTCCATGAGGGCCTCCATTTTCCACATCTGGACTTCCCCCTCATCAGAACTCCACCTTGCAGACCAGCCTATCACAGCCCAGCTCTTGCAGCTGCTTGCAGCATGCAGTTCATCAATAAATGCTGGATTTAGAGATGACTACAAGAGTATGCTACCCGCACGGCAGAGCCTGGCAAGCTACCTGTGTCATATTTGATATGCTAAATAACAGTAACAATTATAGACCTCATTCCCATGACCTAATGGAATGGTTTGAGGCTCTTTATGTTCCTGGAACAAACAGGTGCCCTTGGGCTCTACTTGCATGAGACAGGACATAAGGAGATGTTACTGGTGCCTACTTGAGCAAATCGATGATGAAGGGGAAGACAGTGATACAGTGATTTAGATTAAAAAAAAACCAGGGGTCAGAGCGATAGTACAGCTGGTAGGACATTTTCCTTGCACGTGGCCAACTCGGGTTCGAATCTCTGGCATCCCATATGGTCCCCTCAGTACCGCCAAGAGTAACCCCTGAGCATTAACGGGTAGACCCAAAAAGAAAAAAAAAGAGAAAAATGGGAGACCAATACATTCAACTCTTCTGGGTCATACCCCAGAGTTTATTTTTAACATCTTTTTAAACAACACCACATTTTGTTGTTGTTTTTGCTACTGAATATACCAGGCTCATTTGCTATGACTTCACAGTATCCCCTTCCATTTTTAAACTTTTCTAGAAAAACATAGACTGTATCCAATCCCTAACAGCTGGTCCTAGACCTCTGTAGAGCCAGCAAGGAAGAAGATATCTGGAACAGCACCTCCATTTATTATCTGTCAGTCTGGCCCATGTAAAAAACCAGCAAAAGTAGAAGCACTATGCTTAAAAGAAAAGCTTTTCTTTGAATGGCAGGAAACTGTCCATTAGATAACCAAACCATTATCATAAACCTTTTTCTGTGAGCAAGAACACTTCGGGAAGAATTTTTCAGGAAAAGTGAGGATATTCTCTTAGCAGTTGGATAGCCTGCTAAGGGCTAACACTGGTGTGGATAACTTGGTGCTATCCACACTACAAAGAATCATGGAGAATGACACTTAAATAATCAATTCCAGTTTCCAGAAGCCCCTGAGACCAGAATTGAAATGTTATTTTCTCAAATATGATCAAGTCATGACTTTTACTATGATCAAGACCAGACAACAGTTGTGTCCTAAAACCTTAAGACAAAGTGAAGGATATCATCATCTCTCCAGTTCCTTTTCCTTTGCTACTCTTCATTTCCCATAAGGTCCTTATTTAGCAGAAGGGGAACACGTTGACATATATTTGATTTCAGAAGTAGATAGCTAACAGGTTGCCCTGTAAGGATTCCACAAGTAAACCATTAGCAGCCTTTTTCTAGCTCTCTGCTGTCCCTGCACTTTCTGTTGGTGTCATTCTCAGACACTGTCACATGGGAGTCATTTGGGATTCTGGGTTTATGTGTTCCTTAATTAGGGTGACAAATATCACAGTGTGCATAGAACAGAGCAATTTACTATCAACTATGCCAGAATATTAGATAATCCATACTCTTTCACTCTAAAAAAAGTACTAATTTGTAGAAATAAATCATTTGCTCATTCAGGGTCTTGAAAGATAGTACAATGGGTAGGGCATTTGCCTTGTATGTGGTTGATCTGGGTTTGATATCTGGCATCCCATATGGTACCTTGAGCACCACCAGGGAGTGATTCCTGAGTGCAGATCCAGGAGAAACCCCTAAGTATCGCCGAGTATGACCCCCAAAAAAAAAAGATTATTTGCTCACTCTAACTTTCATCCTCATGATCTACAAATCCAAAAACAAACTAAGATTCATCAATACTGAGATCTGAAAAGTATAAGTCTGCTACAAAGAATGTAAAGGATCTCTAAAAAAAAAAACTACAAAACGTTACTTCAGGAAATAAAAGAAGACCTGAGGAAATGGAGACACATTCCCTGCTCATGGATTGGAAGTATTAACATTATCAAAATGGTAATACTCCCTAGAGACTTTATACAGATTCAATGCGGTCCCTATAAAGATACCCATGATGTTCTTCAAAGAAATTGAACAAACACTCCTGAAATTTGTATGGAATAATAAAACCCCACGAATAGCTAAATCAATCCTTGGGAAAAAGAAGATGGGAGGTATCACTTTCCCCAACCTCAAGCTCTATTACAGAGCAGTTGTAATTAAGACAGTGTGGTATTGGTATAGAGACAGACCCGTAGACCTATGGAATAGAACCGAGTATCCTGAAACGCACTCACAAATATACAACAACTCACAAATATACACTTAATCTTCGATAAAGGAGCAAAAAAAATATTAAGTGGAGCAAAGAAAGCCTCTTCAACAAATGGTGCTGGGAAAACTGGGCAGCTACGTGTAAAAAAATGAACTTAGACCTCCTTCTAACGCCATGCACAAAAGTCAGATCAAAATGGATTCTAGATCGCAACATCAGACATGAATCTATAAGGTACATCGAAGAAAACATAGGAGAAACGCTCTACGACATCGAAACGAAAAGTATCTTTAAAGACGACACACCACTGACCAAGTAAATGGAAGCAATGATAAACAAATGGGATTATATAAAATTGAAAAGCTTCTGCACCTCAAAAGAAACGGTGACCAAGATACAAAAGACAATCCACAGAGTGGGAAAAGATATTCACCCAATACCCATCTGACAAGGGGTTAATATACAGGATATATCAGGCACTGGTAGCACTCCACAAGAAGAAAACAGCCAACCCCATCAAAAATGGGGAGAAGAAATGAACAGAAGCTTCCAAAAAGAAGAAATTGAATGGCCAAAAGGCATATGAAAAAGTGCTCTTCATCTTTAATCATCAGGGAGATGTAAATCAAAACAACAATGAGGTACCATCTCACCCCACAGAGACTGGCACACATCCAAAACAGCAAGAACAACCGGTGCTGGCGTGGATGTGGGGAAAAAAGGGACTCTCATCCACTGCTGGTGGGAGTGCCGACTGGTCCAGCCCTTTTGGAAAACAATATGGGCATTCCTCCGAAAGCTAGATATTGAGCTCCCATTTGATCCAGCAATAGCACTCCTGGGAATATACCCTAGAGACCGAAAAACACAGCAGAAACACTATCTGTACTTCTTTATTCGTTTCTGCGCTATTCACTATAGCTAGAATCTGGAAACAACCTAAATGCCCGAGAACAGAGGACTGGCTAAAGAAACTGTAGTTCTTCTACACTATGGAATACTATGCGGCTGTCAGAAAGGATGAAATTATGAAATATACCTGCAAATGGATGGACATGGAGTCTATCATGCTGAGTGAAATTAGTCAGAAGGAAAAGGACAGATATAGAATGACTGCATTCATTAATAGGATATAAATAGATACCAGTGTTTTACTAAGTGTGGGAAATGGTAATGGCAGACTAAAACTCACCACTGAATATACACAAAGAGACTTAAGTGATAAACTCTGAATATCTGCAGGGCTAGCCACAATGTGTAGAATAAGAGGGAGAGAGATGCAGAGACAGAGAGAGAGATAGAGAGAGAAAGAGGAAACTGGGGTACCTGCTATTAAGGCGGCCTGGGGGGATGGGAGGGGAGGGGTACATTGGTGGTGGAAATGGGGCACTGGTGGAGGGATGGGTGCTGGAATACTGTATTACCAAGAACCAATTATGAACACCTTTGTAATTGTATGTTTCACGGTGGTATAATAAAAAAATTTAAAAAAAAGTATAAGTCTGCTAGAGTCACATGATAGCCTCTGAACCAATCACCACCTCCCAAGTTATATAGTGCACTGGTAAGCTGGGGTCATGTGTTCATTTCTGATGTTGACTAGTTAGGTCTTGGAAATTGATGGCTCCATGGTGGAGATGGAGTGGGATTTAGTTTGGAAAGGCAATACAGCTGATCAAACAGAAAAAAATTGCTCATATCTGAGTTCTTGTTCTTGTTTTTTGTATTTTCTGGTGGACTTTTACTTTAATTATTTATAATTCATTTAACCTAACTGAAATATAAATTGTCAAAGGTCAAAGTTAAGTTACATAGGGTTAGGAATAGTTCAGTGGTAGGGTACCTGCATTGTATACATGAGGCATCAGCTGATCCCTGCACTATCCCACAGGCCAAGCAAGACACTAGAATTGCTGCCTTTCAGGATAGTTGGTGTCACAACCAAGTGTTGATCTCTAACACAAAACAGACAAGAGTATGTGAGCAAAATAACTACGTGTGCAACCACCAGTCAACAGCCAACTGTATGAATTACCCAGTCACAAAAACAAAAAGAAGAGGAAAGAAACAAATACTACATACAGATTTATATGGCATAGTATAGATCCCCATCACATGGAAAGGCTATCATGCCCAGAGAATGTTGCAGTACACTGCTGCCCAGAGCTTCTGCATCTGGCCTGGAGTTGCCTCCCTGCAGGTTACTTTGTAGATAGGAGGAGGACAATTTGAATGTGGCAGCTCATCTGACCATGTATTCTATGCTGGCTGGTATAAAGATTCTCTCATGCTGCCACAATCATTGTGGGATGAGCTAGATTTACTGATATATTTGCCTGACCACTTTGGATCGCTAAATAATTAGACCATTGAGAAATGCTGTTTGCCTCCAAGCAAGCAAGCATGGATCTCTGATAACTCAAGGGCTGATATACAGAACAACCATAAAGTAAAGATGAGACTCTTGTGAAGACTTGGAGAAATATATAACTGGCAATAGAATATTCTTTGGTACAGATGCATGCCTTTTTTATTCTGAGATACAGTTCACCTCAGAAGCCCCTCCTCCACTCTACCCTGCAGGCACTTCCAAGGCAGATCTTGGCTTGGCAACATTAACATCTCAAAGGACCTAGGTGAGGTCCTGGAGAAATTACCTGAGGACATTTGACCCTGATGACTTTCTGTTGGAGTGGGAGGTTTTGGTTGCAGGCATATAAAAATTAGCCTGCTTCTTTTTCTGGCTCTCTATCATTTTCCCCTTTTCTGCTGGCACTCCCCTTCTTGCCTCTTCGCTGTCTCCTTTCTGTGGGTCTTAACATGTGGTGGCAGCCATCTTGACCTACATGTGACTGCAGCCCAACAGGGAACCCTAAGTTTGGGGTTTTTCCTTTGCCAATTTGTATGCCAGAACCTGTATTAGTAAAGCATTTTGAAACTTTGCTGGATTCTTGTGTCTTTTTCCGCCTGCTGGCTGCCCATCCCCTGGGCAGAAGGGGATCCCTGACCCCTGCTCCTGGATTTTGTGTGGGGTGCCCCAGAATTTCCCCATAAGAGAAGTCATTTGCCATTGTCTTTTTTTTTTTTTGGGGGGAAACACCCACCCATACTCAGGGGTTACTCCTGGCTCTGCACTCAGGAATTATTCCTGGCAGTTCTTAAGGACCATATGGGATGCAAAGATCTCACCTGGTCAGCCATGTTTAAGGCAAACACCCTACCCTCTGTATTATAACTCCAGCTCTCCTCTAATACATTCTTAAATATAAGGAAAAGTTAAATTTTTGATAATATATTTTCCAAAATTATTGCACCAAATTTCACTTCCACTATTTGAGAATACCTTTGTATTTCAATGACTAAGCATTATTTAAGATAGTTACACAAATGTAATTGTATATCTCATGGTGGTATAATAAAAAAATAAAAGGATAGCTACACATTTGTTAAATAAGTTTTAAAATCAATTTATTTCTTTATATGTAGAATAGGGATTTTATTTGTTCATTGATCATTTTATTTCTTCTTTCATAAATTATCAATATTTTATTATTAACTTTGTTTCTTTATTTTATGTTTTAATTTGTTTAAAATGCTCTTTATATATGATAGTAATGGACTTTTTAAACATTTTTATAAAACTTCATTTTATATATTCCTTAAATATATTTTTGGTAAATATTTTCTCCTATGACACCCCACTCCATGAGGGCCTCCATTTTCCACATCCGGACCTCCCTCTCATCAGAAATCCATAGAGCAGACTAGCCTATCACGGCCTGGATCATTGACACCCACCCTGCAGCAGTTTTTTTTTCAATCCAGCCCAGGTATGCTGATCCAGAGACTCACAGACATGGGGCAGAGCTGCTACTAGCTTTCCTTGTGCCCAACTGCTCATGAGGCACCCGGGAGGGATTGTGGGTTCTAACCCTGGCCCGCCACCCCAGCAGAGCCTCGCAACAAGCCAGACCACCCCCTCCACTCCATGAGGGCCTCCATTTTCCACATTCGGATTCCCTCTCGTCAGAACTCCACCCAGCAGAAGAGCCTATCACAGCCCAGCTCGCATGGCCATGTGGTTCATCAATAAATGCTGTATTTAGAGGTGACTACAAGAGTATGCCATCTGAATGGCAAACCTGGCAAGCTGCCCGTGGCGTATTTTTTTGATATGCTAAATACCAGTAACATTATGTTAGGTCATTCCCATGACCTAATATAATGGTTTGAGGCTCTTTATGTTCCTGGAGCGAGCAGATGCCCTTGGGCTCTACTAGCATGAGACAGGATATATGGAGATGTTACTGGAGCCCACTATAGCCCATCAAATAGATGATGAACGGGAAGATAGTGATAGTGATAATGATAGTGACCTTTGCCCAAGTAAAAACAAAAGTATATTCCCAAAAAGACTATGTTTCTCTCTCTTTGACCAATGCTAATATCCTTATAATCTTCTATATCCTTGAAGACTTTGCTATCATCACAGAGATTTGGCAGTAGGATAGTGTTTTGCTTGAACAAAGCTCTGTTTAGTGAAAAACTGATATTACAGTTAACCTATAACCTAATCCTAATTCTGTTATTTAAATCCATCAGAAAAGAATACCGTAACTGAAATATTGAGTCAAATAGGTTCAGAATTTCTAATTAGCAAGACAAGGACATAGCCTAGCACTTTCGAAGCTTGACATGAAATATCCACCTTATTTGAAATGTGCTACCTAAATCTCTGTCAGAGCAACATTAGGAGTCTTTAGCCAAGACACATAATTATCTTTATAAGCTGGCTTTTATTTCACTAAGGAACCTTGAATCTATGCCAAATTTATTTGGGTTTCTAAATCAACCAACTGTAACACGAGACTTTATTGAGTAAAGGAAGAAAGCTATGAAAAGTAGATGAATTTTTAAGAATCGTCTATTATTTTTTCATAATTAGATGCCATACTTTGTATCACCATTGAAATCCTTAAAAATTGGCATGTTTTTCATGTTTTCAAATAATTTTTAAAAAATGTTACTAGGCTTTCTCCTTTGGCCCTGATGTCTGAATGGACTCAATCGTCTTTGAAAGGAATGTTAGTTTGATAAACCACATCACAGAGAAAATAATGGGTGGGGAAATACCACATTACTTGCATGTGTTTTAAAATTACCTAAGTTTAGGAAAGAGAAGACTTTAATTCAAATAGGTATCATTTAGCCTTGTATAGGTTTCTCTGTCTCTGTCTTTGTCTCTCTCTCTCTCTCTCACACATCTATTTTTACCCACAGAAATAGGGAATTTTTTTTAATCTTAGAAGCTCAGCAAGTTTTGGGTTGGAAAGATAGTATAGAGGGTCCTGTTCTTGCCTTGCACAAGCAGACCCAGATTGAATCCCTGGCATCCCATATGGTCCCAGAGTATGACCAGGAGTAATCCCTGAGTGCAGAGTCAGGAGTAACCCATGAACATTATGGGCATGCCCCCCAAGAGAAAAAAGTTCAGTTAGTAAAAAAATTTTGTGAAAACATTCATAGTATCTACAATGTAAAGAATTAATAAGAACAGAATTTATCCAGTAAATAAGTTTCATTTTAGTTTTCAAGGTGTTTAAAATTAGGAATCTGAATATCCTAAGACAAAACACACATCTCTCAGTTACTCTAATCATTACCTTTTATCATCTTACACACTTTCTCAACCTAGTTACCCTCACCTCTGAAAACGTTTGAAAGTGGTATCACATTGTTTTAAAGTGTCATGTACAGAACACCCACACACAGGTGCTTGTTTAAAAATGCAGTTATCTATTGAATGAGAGAGAAGGCCATGCAGCCTATCGGTTCTATTGAATTAGGATGCCTGGAGGATGGGGCCCAGGCTTGGTACTTTTAATAAGAACCATTGGAGGGATGTGAGAAGTGTTATTTTTCATCTTAAAAGAGCAACCATGATGCATGCAGAGTCTTCAGGGAAATTAAAAGCACTCACTTTCACAGCCACAGGCAGAAAGATCTAGAAGACTTTAGCTTGAACTCTTTTCTAATTGTATATGTTTCATGAATAACATTAATCATTAATAACATTAAACATTAAAAGAAAGAGTCTTGGGACACATATGGAGTCTTCCTTCAGTTTCCATCTTTGTAATATGAGGGGTTAATTCTCTGAAGTAAGTTTCTATTCCAATTCCTAGGACGCTTTTGGAATCTTAAAAGATCAATCATGTACTCTAGACACATGACCAATGTGTAGATAGTCAGCCAAGCTGCTGGTAAGGTCCGTAGAAGTATTTTAAAAACATATTGATTATTGTCCTCTCTAAGGGGCAGTTGCTGTTTTTGCTCCCCTACATCTATTGTCCTTTCTTTTGGTCATAGTACTAGGGGGAACTTTGAAGAAGGATCCCTGACTCCAGGTAAGCTAATCAGATGTTCTCTTCCTAGGCAAAGTGACTTCTAGAAAGGAAAATAGACAAAACTCAATCACCCAGCAGCAGCATGCTAGCTTGCACAGCTCCTGTTCAAAGACTCAGATCTGCCCTGGATCTGTCCTTTCCAAGCTATGTCTTCAGTGGTTCTTTTATTTCTACGGGCCACCACAGATCTTTTCAACTCACCCACTCTGTGTTTCTCTCTCCTTTTTTTTTTTTTACTTTATAGTTGAGTTAGCCAGTGACAGCTTCTGCTACCACAGGGATGTAATTCATTCTACTCTCAGTTTTTTCTCTCCCAGCCTTTACACAGTGACTTCAGTGGGTACCGGTGCAAGAGGCTGGAGAAACTCACCTGCAAAAGAACGTTTCCTTGCCAGCTGATGCCTTGACTTAGCCTGGCTTTATCATTCTCGCTGGACTCCCCTGATGTGGCCTGACAGTTTGAGGAGTACTGTTTCTCCAAGATAAGAAAGCATTTGCCTTAGGGAGGAGGGAGAAGATTGAATGGAAGTGTTTTATATTCACTTGAACCACAATTATTTTGCTGACACAGGGCAAGGTATTAACAGGGTTTTGCTGTTGAGGAATTAAAAGCCATTTGGCCTATTCGTTGTTCAGACATTTCTCATTGTTAATATTGTGTTTTAAAAGTAAGAATGTGTGGTTAAGGAAAAAATTGGGAGGGGGAATAACAATATGCCCCCTGACTCCTATGGATATTCAAATCCCCATATGATTGTGGTGTTTGGAGAATGTTCCAATTTTAAGGCTTCTGCGTTCAGATTTCCAGCCAGCCCTTCTACTTAATTTCCCTGGATTCTTCTACACCTTTGTTGTGGGCTATTTATTCCAACCTATAGCTTTTGGTTTTCTGATCTTGCTGTGCATTCCAATCACCTGAAGAGTTTTTCAAAGCATTGATCCCTCACTCCAACCACAGTGGTGTTGCTTTAATTAGTGTGTGTGTGTTTCGGGAGGAGGAGAGGGTTATGTTAGGATATCAAGCTTTATGATGATGGACAATGAAGTTTGAAAATCTATGTTTTAGAACATCTGTCCCACAGACCAAATTCAATGCTTGTTTTAGGATTAAAGTGTCATAAGCTAAGTAGTTGTGGCAGAAACCTTGTTTCCCTCAAAATGTGAAATATTTAGTAGTCTATATTTCAGACTCTATTCTGGACCAGCAGTTCTTAATGTCTGGCTTGTAGGTGTACCGCACTGGCCTAGAGCTTGGAGTAACAAGGGTCTGAGATGGGAATTGGAGCATTTGCTTTTCTAACATATCTCTAGAAGCTCTTGATTCTGCTGATCTGAGATCCCATTTGGAAAATCACAACCTTAGAGCAGAAATTTTTAAGCCTCAGTCACTTACAAATCTTTAGCATCTATTGTTCAAAGGAAGATTAATTCAGTCTGGAGCCAGTTCAGAAGATTTCCACTTCTTTAAATTCCTTTATTTTCATTTTTCTACTATTAATATCCTTTAGGCCACATGATGATAACGATGCAGTGAATGTTAGGGTTTTGCTGTTCAGTTGCCTCAGCTCAAAGACCTGAACACCATCAGAGTTCACAAGACTTTCCACCAATGTCCTAATGCTATTTCCACATCATTCTCCTTTAAAGCACGGAAACATCAGTTTAAAATGATGTATACATACCTGTGTTCATTGCAACAATTAGCACAATAGTCAGAATATGGGAAGAACCCAATGTTTAATGAAAAGTGAATGGATAAGGAAGTTGTTGTTCTGAACTTCTAACACATGATGCTGCTAGCCCTAAGACCAGACTTTAAATAACAAGGCTTTATGCAGTTGTGACTCTCTACCTCTCTTTTCAACTTTGTTCCCAAAGCTCTCTCTGCTTAGGGTATCCAGTTATTACCCAATTTCTAACTTCCTTCTCCATGACATACCCTGAGGATTTTTAAAAAAATTTAAAATGTCAGTACCTTTTATATTGTATCTTTTACTTTTCACCATGCGACACATCTACTTAAGGTCTATCTACTCTGCTGCATGGAAATCTCCTTGACAAGTACTTTTGACATAACAAGAGAGCATACCAGAAATAGAGAAAGATGAGAGCAGTGCTTTCACATTTTCTTCTCTTCCACATTTCAAGCAGTGGTATAATCCTGATTTTTCCTGGTGCGATGGAAAGTTTGGGGCATGAGACTTTGTAGAGTCAGAAGTGTGTTATGCCCCATGTAGTAGCCTAACATCATTGAAGGCCCTCTGTGAAGTGTCCCAAGGAGAGAAGGAAGCTTTAGATAGAGACGAAAAGGTTAAATTTGGGTTTTACTGTCCCAAACAAAGAGACAATAGCAATCCATGGCGCAGACCCTTTCCTGTAACACCTAGAGCGTTACTATAAGTGGTTGTCTGGTATTCCTGAATAGAACAAACAATGAAAAGAAATATTTCCAAAGGTTTTCCTGTATCAAGGGTGGTGCAAATATCAGTAAGTTAAATGATTAAGGAACAATAGGATTCAACCAAAGATCTTGATGGTGCTAACCTCATGGAGAGAAGCTGAGCTTTCTTTACACTACAAGCACCACACAAGCATCTTAATTCTTGCAAAACCCTAAGGGCAAATCTGATTTCCTGCCAATCATAGAAAAGGGTTTTGGGGTCAAATTCAAATTGATCTAAGGAAACTATACAGGCAAAAATATATATTTTTCTTTTTTCAAACCTGAGATTGTATGCTGTCATTTAGTCATGAGCATTCCTAGAACTTAAAATAATGATAAAACTAATAAATAGTTGAGTTGACATGAAGATGTTTATCAGGGAATTTATTATCTGAACTATTCTAAAAAGATTACAGTCCGACCTTGAAATATGACTATTTAAATTACATGCAAAAGATTTGTATGATATGAAAAGTTATAAATATTTTGTAAAGGACAGTAATATTACAAAACAGCGTACATACAGTCTCTTCTCAGTTTTGTTCAGAACATCTACATCTATGGGCTCTAAAATTCTGGAGAGAAAATATTAGCAGTAGTTTGGCTGAGTTGCAAAATTAAGAATAGCTTTTTATTTTCATTTCTATGACTTTTAAATTTTTCATAAGTTCTGGAGTAAAGTATATTTATTTCCTCATATCAGAAAAAGTTGTTTATCATGCAGCCAGACTTGGAGGCGTGGATTGAGGCCCCTCTACTCATCTTCCCGAGCTCTGATCTGATGACCCAGTGGTTGCGCCTATGAACTGTGCAGATGCCATTCACCACCCACCAGGAACCAGGACTTATGAGTAACTCTCCGGGAGACTGACCAGAGGCACAACTGATACAACTCCTTCCAGCAGCAGCGCACAGCACACCATTTTAACATCACTACCCAGTTTGATATCAGGTCCTTACCAAAACCAATCCCATACATATGTTACAATGATCAATGTGATTGCAGCCTGCTAAGGGAGCTGGGGTGGGGATGGGGGTGGGTGGGAGGCTGTGGCCTTTGGTGGTGGTAGGGATACACAGTGGTGGGATGGGTGTTGAACAATAAATACTTGTGACAACTGTATTTTGAAGAAATTTGTAAATCAAAATGTTCTATTTATTTATTTATTTATTTTACTATCACTATCAATATCTTCCCGTTAATCATCTATTTGCTAGAGTGGGCACCAGTAATATCTCCATATGTCATGTCTCATGAGAGTAGAACCCAAAGGCATCTGCTTGCTCCAGGAACATAAAGAGCCTCAAACAATTATATTAGGTCACGGGAATGACCTAATATAAATGTTACTGGTATTTGGCATATCAAATACTACACGAGCAGCTTGCCAGGCTTGCCGTGCGGGTGGCATACTGTTGTAGTCACCTCTAAATAAAGCATTTATTGATGAACCGTGCAGCCGCAAGTGGCCGCGTGAGCCGGGCTGTGATAGTTTGGTCTGCTGGGTGGAGTTGTGATGAGAAGGAAGTTCGGATGTGGAAAAAATGGCTAGCAAATGGCTAACATATGGCTAGCAAACATCACTATCACAATCTTCCTGTTATCCATCTATTTGCTAGAGCGGGCACCAGTAATATCTCCATATTGTTTGCTAGCTAACATGTTTTGGACAATATCCATATCAATTAAAAAATAAATTTATGTATATACAGACGGCATTTAAAAAACCACAGAAAGGGTCAGAACAATAGCACGAGCAGGTAGGTACCTTCTGTGCTATTTATTTATTTATTATTTATTTATTTATTTTTTGCTTTTTTGGGTCACACCTGGCAATGCTCAGGGGTTACTCCTGGCTCTGCACTCAGGAATTACTCCTGGCAGTGCTCTGGGGACCATATGGGATGCTGGGGATCGAACCGGCACAGACCGGCCATGTGCAAAGGCAAACGCCCTACCAGCTGGGCTATTACTCTGGCCCCAAATCAAGGTGTTTTAATAAAGTTTAAAAAAGTTGTTGATGGTAAGTTATTTTAAAAAAAGCTTAGTCTTAAAATACAAAAAAAGCTACTTATTTTGAGTACTGCTATTCAAATCTCCATAGCATACTTAATGCTAGCAGTTGGTTTTTTCCCCTTAAGATTCTAATAAGCATTTCAAAGCAACAATTTCTAACTTTGAAAATTTTACCATTATAGCCTCATGTGTGCTTTCTTTCCGTTCATAACTCCTGTCTCTAAACTATCACCTACATGTCTGCTTTTGTTAATCTTTTAAGCATAGGGAACATAGTGCTGAGAAATTCAATCTGGGTTCAGATTTTTGTTATTGCACTGTCTAGCTTCATTAAACCTCAGCTTCCTCACCTGTAACGTGTAGTAATAATGGTATCTATTTCTAGCATGATTATACGAATAATTTTTCTATGAAACATTTAGCACACTAATGTTACATCTCCTCTCTTATCTTTGAATTACATTTTTAGGTAATTTGTTTAAATGTAAAAACATATTATGCTTAACCTTAAAACAGTATTATGTACCTAGAAATGGGTAAATATTAAAAAATAATTGACTTTCACATGTTGAAGAGATATTGTGTAATGGAAACGCTAACGCTATTGGTAATTTTAAATTGATACAACCACTTTGAAATGAAGTCTGGCATTATCTAATGAGGTAACAGATATGTGGCCTTATTAGTCATCAATTTAGCTCTAATTATATGTTCTTAAAAAATGTGTATGCCTGGGAGTAACAGCACATGTTGGGAATGTTTGCAGTGGTGCTGTGATGACCGAATTGTGTCTACCTCAGTGTTCCTATTTGAACCGTTAAGTTCCAGTGAGACTATTTGTAGAGGGTGTCTTTAGGAAAGTAACTATAAAAAAGTCATAAGGCTGGGACTCTAATCTGATAATGTGATTGGGAACTTTTTCATTATTTATTTTTTTTATTAAAACACTGTGATTTTCTAAGTACAAAGGTTTTCATAATACAATAGTTAGACTCATCATTCAACACTAATCCCAACACCAGTGTGTTCTCACCACCAAAGACCCTCATTTCCCACCCTACCCCCAGCCTCATACCTGTTACATCAGCTGGCACCAATTATATTGACCATTGAAGCCCATATATGGCAATGGTATTCATAAAGTTATGACTTTTTCCTGGTTTGTTATGGGCTAATCTTGCTGATTTCTGGTTTTTTATATTTATTTATTTATTTATTTGTTTGTTTGTTTGTTTATTTATTTATTTATTTTTTTGCTTTTGGGGATGCACCCAGAAATGCTCACAGGTTACTTCTGGCTCTGCACTCAGGAATTACTCCTGGCAGTACTTGGAAGATCATATGGAATGCTGGGGAATTGAACCCAGGTTGGCTGAGTGCAAGACAAATGGCCTTGCTGAACTATTGCATTGACCATCCGAGTTCCTAGAATGTAGTTGGTTTCTATTAGTTTGATATACCATACAGCTACTTTGCAGGCGCATGCCACCTTGGGAGAGCCAGCAGCAGCTCTACCCCATGTGTCTGTGTCTTTGGTTCATTGCCTATAGCCTGAGTGCAGTTCATGGGTAGGTCCATCAGGCCTCCCAGATGGGGCAGAGGTGGGGGAAAGGGACACCAGCTCCATCTCCACAGAAGCTCAGTAACTTTAGCTGCCGAGACCTGCATACCTGAGCTAGAAATCGGCTTCTCTCTTGGGTGGGGCTCTGACAAGCTGTGGAGTCTGCATGTTGAAAATGGTGGCAATTATGGTGCAGGGCTGGGTGGGAGGTTTTCCTCTGGCTTCTTCTGAGCCTCTCTTGGGGTGGAGCACTGGGACCACAACCTGCCCTCCCTCCCTGGAAAACTCATGAGCAGCTGAGCACTGGGAGAGCTGGTAGCAGCTCTGCCCACGTGTGTCTGTGTCTCTGGATCATGGCTGACAGTGTGGGCGCAGTTTGTGGGTACCTTTTTTAAGAAGAGATAGACACTATAACTCAAATACTTTTCTACAACTATTATCAGGATTCCATAGAGAAGCAGAACCAACACAAGCTATATATATATATATATATATATATATGTATATATATATATGCGTTCATATACCTATTATGTACAGATACAAATACATGTACAGTGAAGCTTGATTTTGAGATAAGCTCATATGATTATAGAGGTCAAAGGGTCTCTTAGTCTGGAAATCTGACATCTGAAAGCTGCAAAACAGGCAAATTGTGATTAAATTCCATTTTAGACTGAAATCTAGAGAACTAAGAGCATGGTTGTTCCATGATCAAAGGAACATTCATGATCCAGCTCAGACAGGAAGTAAATGTCCCTTTCTTTATCTCTCTGTTGTATTCAATAGGTATATCAATAGATCTGGATGACATCCACTGTCATTGCTGAAGGGGATCTTAACTCAGTTAACTGAGGCAAACATTTTTTTTTCTAAAACTACCCTCACACACTTATTCAGAATTATTTTATCTGGAAGTCTTTTTAACACAGTCAAGTTAAATCTTAAAAATCTTGAGTAGCACACTATATGAAGACAAAACAGATGTCTACAGCCAGGAAGCACTCTCACAAGAAAGGGAATTTAGCCAGGATGTTGATCTTGGACTTTGCAATCTACAGAACTGTGGTACAATAAATTCTCTTGTTTAAGCCACCCTAGTCAGTGGTGCTTTGGCAGCCTAGGCAGACAAGAGCTATTTGAAATAGAATTGAACTGGAAACAACCCAAATGCCCATTGATCATAGTCTTAGACAAAGAAATTGTGGCATATTCATTCAATGGAGTACTCTAAAGTGAATGAAAAGGAATGAACTACAAATGCTTGACTAAACATCAATAACACGCATTGTCTAATACATAGTATAGTTTCATTTACATAAAGTTCAAAGACAGTTAAACCTGAATTATATTTTCCAATGTACATATAAGTGTAAGACTATGTTTTAGAAGACAAGACAACTTATTAGCCTAAAAGACAGGATAGTAATTTATCTCTGAAGAAGCAAGGAGGGCATTATGTTGAATGTGGAGAACACGGAGTCTTCTGGATTGTTGGCACTATTCTATTTATTGACTTTGGGAGTAGTTAGATGAGAGTTCATTTTAGATTCATTTATTATCCTGACATTTATGATTTATGCACATTTCTGCATGAGTCTTATATTTCACATTTAAAAGCATTTAAAATGTACTTAGGGGGATGTGGGAAGCATGGCATCCTTGATGTGTCCCTGCTGTCTTCTAATATCAGTGCTTATTTAAGGCTGTCTACTCCCCTGAGTCTTCCTGGCAGGGAGGCCTTACAGGTTAGGGGTGCAACTTTGAGTCACAGGATTGATAAAACCATAGAGCCAGAAAGAAAGAGTAGAGGGGCAGACTTATTGTAGCATTGGGCAGTCCTGAAACTGTGAACAATTGTGGAACAAAAATGATCTTACCAATGATCTTGAAAAGAGCTTGACTCTTTGGAAATGGTGTCATTTCAAGAGAAAGACACGAGCGCTCCCACAAAACTACTCTAGGGGTGGGTTGGAGTGATAGTATAGCAGGCCAAGTTTTCCACCCAAACTGCCAACCCCTATCTTTCCACTTCCACCCACATCCCCAGCACTACCAGGAGGAATTCTTGAGTGAGAGCCAGAAGTAAACCTTGAACATTACCAGGTGTGACCCAAAAACAAAAACGTATTCCATTTTTTCTTTTCTCTGGGCAAGTTCAATTGGATATCGATGAATGGTAGCTATATTGGATTATATAGACAAGCCAGAGGTATTTTTATGTGCCTCATCATCCACAGAATGACCTTATCTTGGGTTTATGAGAATAATTCAAGTCCCTATATAATAAAAGAAAATCTAATTTATCTAAAGGGTTCCAGTATCCAGAGACACTATAAATACTAAAAATGATAGAAAAGGTGGTGCATAATTAACTAAACAGAACTGCTAAAAGCAAGCAATGTCTGAAACAATATGACAGAATTAATACAAGCCCCAAGGAAATTCAATATCAATCTCCCCCAAAACTAATGGAATTAAATATCAGGATTTTCAAACTAGAAATTTAATATATAAAATGAATAAAAAGAATAAATTTTATCCTAGTATATGAAGCAGAATATATATTTACAAAACATTAGAAACCTCAAAGAGATGAGAATTAAGAAGGCAAAGGTAACAAATTTGGAAGTTAACAATATATGATGGGATTAATTTTTTTTCTTGTAATATTTATTTTCCCAAAATTCTTTTTCTTTTTGGGGGGGTCACATTGGGCGGTGCTCAGGGGTTACTCCTGGCTCTGCACTAAGGAATTACTCCCTGTAATGCTCAGGGAAACATATGGGGGTGCCAGGGTTTGAAACTGGGTTCCATGTGCAAAGCAAATACGCTACCCACTGTACTGTTGCTCTGCCCCCAAATTTTTTAAAAAATTGTTTAATTGAATCATCTTAAAATACACAATTTTAAAGTTGTCCATGCTTGAGTTTAAGTCATACAATGTTCCAACACTCACCCCTTCACCAGTGAACCTTTCCTACCACCAATGTTCCCAGTTCCCCTCCAGCCTGCCCCGCCCACCCTTGTAGCTTGCCTACATGGCACATTATTTATTTATCTCTCTCTCTCTTTTTGTTTATCTCTCCCTCTTTTCCCCCTCTTCTTTCTCTCTTGTTTTCCTTGTTTCTTTTTAGGCACAGTGGTTTACAGTACTGTTATTGAAAGGTTATCATGTATATCACTTTACCTTTTTCAGCACTCCATTCTTTTCCAGAGAGACCATTTCCAACTATCATTGTAATAGAGGTCTTTTCTCTGCTTTTACTTCACTACCTGCTCCCTCCATCACCCCAGACATTAGTGGCAACTTCCTACATGCACCAGTACTCTTGGCCCTCATTTCTATGGTATCTCATACTAATACACTTAGTCATACTAATAACATGCTTTGTTATTCTTGCTGTTTTCATATCCCACAAATGCTAGAAGGGTCATAGATGGAGGGGTGAGGTCATGGGGAGGTGGGACTGCAGTGAGAACATTGTATGTTTGAAAACCTAAATCTTGGTTCCTAAATTTAAGAAAATATAAATAGCAGATGTAAAAATGACAAAGCTGAAGCAAACTCGAATCTAATGAGTGAAAGAACAGAAATCTTCAAGTATTATCTGAAAGCAAGTAGCAATAGCAAAGGGAAACAATCACTCTGACATTAGAACAACATTTATAGATATTTGAAAGAAGGATTTACAGTCATTCAGCTACCAGGAGGTTGGGAACATGTTTGTGGACATGAAAGAGCTCAGAAAATTTAGTGCTTGTATGCCCCTTTGATGAAAGAACTTTGATCAAAAAATAAATAAATGAGTTAGAACAGAGAATTCCAGATAGGAAAAGATGGACAAGGAGAAACTAAAATCATTGTAAGAGATCCAGTTTTAAAAATGTCTACAAGCTTATGGGGCCGGAGCGATAGCCCAGTGGGTAGGGCATTTGCCTTGCACGTGGCCAGCCTGTAGCCTGTACCGCCCGGTTCGATCCCCGGCATCCCATATGGTCCCCCGAGCACTGCCAGGAGTAATTCCTGATTGCAGAGTCAGGAGAAACCCCTAAGCATTGCCGGGTGTGATCCAAAAAGCAAAAAAAAAAATGTCTACAAGCTTAAATATATGAGTTATAAAACAATTCTCAGAGTGAAAATCACAGTTCAAGGGAAGACATAGTAATAGATTGGAAATTAGTCTATTGAACTATCTGTACAAACCTGTGTGAAAATGAGGTGGTAAAGACAACAGCAAATGCACTGGCGCAATAGATTTTTGTTCGTTTGTTGTTTGTTTGTTATTTGTTTTTGGGCCACATCAGACTGCAAACCTGTGTTCCAGATGGTAAGAATGAGGGGTAAAAGGCAACAGCAAACAGACTTGTATTTTGTCTGATTGCTTGCTTATTTTAGTCTTGAGGCCATGTTCAAGGTACTTTGGGCCTATTTCTGATTCTGATCTGGGAATGATCTCTGGAAATGCTGAGGGAAAAGTTGCCAGAAACTATCAGGTTAAGATTCACCTACTTTATTAGCAAACATGTAAGGAGCACATCTGATGTCAAGGCTCATAACAATGTGGTGAAATATAAGCAATGACCTCAACCAGCACAGAGCCCTACAATATTTCAGAACCAATGTGAACATGGGAACTTATCTCAGATTCCGAGGTGAAAGAGCCAAATAGACAGTGGAGATAACAGGAGGACAGAGGAAGCCAGATCCCTGCTGATAAGTCAATGACAGAAGGGTATCATGGCTAAGGATAGAACGGGTGGAAAATTTCTCAGAGAATGGAGTAGAGAAAGAAAATGAGGAACCCCAAGTTTGTAATTTCATGTTTGGCTGAAACAAAGAAGTATATTTCCTAGGGAGTTTGGAAGCAAAGAAGATGAAAGTGTGTCAGACCAGAGGATGAAAACCCTGAATTCAAGTCTACAGCCTTTGGAAATTCTTCTAGAGGCTGTGCAGGCACGGGAAAGTTTGAAACAAGTCAGAGACTGAATAAACAGTAGTCATGGTGTTGGCAGCAAGATGCTTAGTGGCTCTGGGTGGAAGGTCACTGCTACCGAGCCTGCTTGGCCAACAGAGAAAGAATAGTACTTGGGAAGGTGATAATGTCATCATGTTAAGTCCTAAAATACTCCAGTCAAATCTAATCTAGAATGTCATGATGCCCATTCTTCAGATGGGAAAATACAAAGTGACCTATTCTGAGTCAAGCTGAGCAAGAAGCCAGGCAGGCTATAAAACTCAGACACCTGCAGCAAAACCTGCCTGACATTTAATTAGGACATTCACAGCTGCTCTTTGTCTACACAACACTGTCCTACCTTTGACATTAGAGTGACTCTCTTAATGTGGGGTCATATTTCTTCATTCCTCCAGCAGCAGCAGCTTGGAAGAGAGACCTCTTTGTCACTGACAAACACACATTAATTATACACCATGAAAGGGGCCAATTTTCCAAAGGACTTGACTCAATTCATCTTGACTCGTCATAAAAGTTAGCTTCCTCTTACCTGTCCACACCCCTGCACTGTGGCCTGTTCCTGTCTCCAGGAACACAGAGGAGTTAACCTTTGCAGTCAGCTTTGCTCTGTGCAACATGAAGTGTCACCCAGGAAAGCAGTGTACAAGGCATCTGTGAAATGTATGAAAAGGGAGTCCAGGAATTCAGTTAATTAACCACATCAGTTTCTTAACGTGATCAATTTTAATTAAACTGAATTTTAATAGAGATCTGTGTAGTCTGTAGAGACCAATTGCTAATTCTACAAAGCATGTGCTGCTTTTCAGTTCAGATTTGCTCCCATCTAATTAATATGGATAGAGCATTAAGCCTTTTTTGGACTCTGGTGGTTTTCATTTCATGACTATTAATGATTTTAATGAACTGGACTAATTCAGTAGTTTTCATCCCAGTGTTTCAGGGCTTTGTTCATCACAAATTTCAGGTTTTATAATTGGTTTCAGGTCTTAACAGTGGTCATTGATCAGCTTCAGCAGTTCCTTTTACAACTTGGTAGGCACTGGGGACTCTGTTAACCCTCTTCTGCCTGGAGCTGAGAGGAATAGAACAGCACTTCAGAGTAGGGAGACCTGTGCTGAACTACAACCTGACAGAGCTACAGGGACAGGAAGGACTTAAAATTCACGTGATGGTGTTTGCTCAGGACAGATTTGGAAAGGGCACCCCTGCAATATTACAAGAGAGAGAGAGAGTGAGAGAGAGGGTGAGAATATTGGTAATTAGTTTTATTTTCAATCCCCAAGTAAGAAAAATATTGGGAAAGAATCTTTCTTATACCCTCAAATTAGATTTTCAAATCACTCATTGGTCCCATCAAATCCTTAATAGGTATTCTTATCAACAGACAAATGACAAGGACTAAGAAAATTGCGAATAGTAAAGAGCTGATGCAAAACAAAGGAGAGACCGGGTTGTGTGACGTATACATAGTAAGTGAAAATTAGTAAGTGACGTATACATAGTCAGTAGCACCTTGCTTCCTAGATAGGTTAGTAGGTCATGTATCTGGCCAGGAGAATCCATTTCTTCTCCTATAAGCTAATGTATTTAAACAGACCAGCCTCCACATTCTTATTTCCTGTTCATCTCTCAATTCTTTTCTGTCTCACTTCTGTCCCACAGAGCTGCTCAAATACTCTGTCATCTATAAAATGGTGATAATAATGGCTTCCTTGTAGGGTCATTGTGTAGATTAGCACACTTAGCAAGGTGCCTCAATAAAATTACAGCTATTATTACTGCTCAAGTCACCAATGACCTTCTGATTGACAAATGGCTTAAGTTCTCATCTGCAGAGCTGTTTGAAGCATTTGAGACTGTCAACCACACTTTCTGAAATGCTTTCAAGAAACCGTTCATTTACTCCTTTGTTCTCTCAACAAATGCACACAGAACATCTATGAGGCATCAGGGAGAGTTCGAGGCAACATGGGGGGGCAAGGCAGGAAGTTCTGAAACTCACGGAGGTTTTTTCTCAATTAAAAAATGGAAATAAGAGGAGCTGGAGGGATAGTACAGCAGCTAGGGCATTTGCCTTGCACACACTGACCAGGGTTTGATCCCTGGCATCCCATATGGTCTACGAGCACCCTCCAGGAATAATTTTTTAGTACAGAGCCAGGAGTAACCCCCTGATCATTGCTGGTGTGACTCAAAAAAGCAAAAAAAAAAAAAAAAAGGCAAATAAGAATAGAAAGAACTACAACTAATTGGGCTCTTAAATTGTACCAGGCAGTACTCATTGTTTATTTTTTAAAATCTCTTAACACTACTGTTATTATTATTTATTGGATTTTGAGGTTACACTGGTGGTGCTCAGGAACTACTCCTAGACTTTTGTTTGGGGATCACTCCTGGTTACTTTCAGGGGACCATGCAGTGACAATGATGACCTCTCTCCATGTAAATTGTATACTCAACCTGTTGAGCTCTCTGCCTGACCCTCTCTTAACATATCTAACTCATGGAAGATGGGTATCATTAGTATTCTCATTTTATCAATAAGGGCATTAAGGCACACAGAAGTCAAATATCTTCGTCTATGTTACAAAGTTTATAAGTAACAAATCCAAGAAGTTAATCAGCCTAGTTGATTAAACCTAGTGTTTCATTAAAGAAGAAACAAGGTGATATCATACTTAAGTAGCTGGCCCAGGTTTGATCCCCAGTACCCCTTATGATCCCCAATTACTCCTGAGCATAGAACCAAAAGTAAATCTTGTGCATGGTCAGGTGTGACCTACACCCTTAGCCCCTTACAAATAAAAAGTTGTTTTAGGGCCTAGGGGAAAAACTTCTATGAGGAGGTGAGCTAAAGCAAACTGGAAGAGACTACTGGAAGAGAACAAGTGAAGTACAGAGTCGAGTACTAGGAACTAAATTGCCAAACCCAATTCACATGCCAAAGTCCTAATCCCTGAAGTAATTATTTAGAGATAAATTCTTTGGGAGGAAATGCATGTAAAGTTAAACAGTATAGCTTTCATTCTTTAAAAGGTGGGGGGTTTAAATGTTTCTGATACCTCTGCTATAATTACATTGAAGGAGATGCCACAAGGTCCAGAAAAGAAGTGTACGATCTAATAGGATGGAACACTGCAATAGAAAGAATAAGTGTGCTGTCTGTCTGTCTCTATTTCTCTTCCTCCAACACTCTCTATGTGTCATCTCTCTCTCAACTAATGTATGCATGCGCCCGTGCACATACACACACAGATGAGTACATGTGTCCTCATATAAGGACTCAGAAAGAGCAGCTGTCTGAAAGTTAGGAAGTGAGCTACCACCAGGATGAACCCTCTTGAACTGTGATCCTAGACTACTCTCCAGAACTCTGAGAAAAATTAATTTCATTGCTTTGACAACCCAGTCTATAGCACTTGCTTTGGAAGGCCAAGGAGACTGAACACCAAGTAGTCTAGAAACCTAAAAGGATAGGACAGAAATTCTGAAATGTTGCATAAAAGAATGCCAAAAATTTACCAGAGATTTGGAAAGGAGAACTTTGATAAGAAGTATTTCAGTGGATTCAGAGTATGATGAAAAACAAAGTAGATAAAGACAGTTCATTCAAGCAGTTTTGCTACTTAGGAAGCAGAAAGAGCAACACAGGAGGTAAGAGACATCATATACTGGAAGTTGGGAGTTGTTCAGAACTATGTAGTCATTAATTTTATTGTTTGTTTGTGGGTCACAAAGAGTGGTGCTCAGGGTTCACTCTTGAAATGGTGCTCGCATTTCATTTCTGGTTGAGCTTAGGGTACCAGGGATCAAATCTACATCAGCTGCATGCAAGGCAAGTGTTCTAGCCACTGTACTATCTCTCCAGCCCCCAACCAGCATTTTGATTTACAAGATTTGGGACCTGTGATACCCAAGCTTTACCAAGTTGTGCAATTATTTTTAAAGTATTTTATTATACCACCGTGAGATATACAATTACAAATATATACAATTACAAAGTCCATATTTGGGTTTTGGTCATACAGTGTTCCAGCACCCGTCCCTCCACCAGTGCCCATTTTCCACCACCAACATCCCCGGTTCCTTCCCGCTCCCCCAGCCCACCTCGATGGCAGGTTCTTTATTTCTTTCTCTTTCTCTCTCTTTTTCTTTTCCTTCCCTTCCAGACTATGGATTACAGAACATACATTAAAGGGTTGTCATGTGTATCTTTTTGCCTGCATTTAATGCTCAGTTCTAGATTGGTATTAGTACTTTTGACAATTGTTAGTACACTGTTCCATTTTCTGTCTTACCTAGCCTCTGACTCCCACACGTTTGTGATAATTTCGACCTTTGACAAGACCTCCTGATATATGTTTCACTTGACCTTGGATATTGGTATCATAGTACGTACATATATATTTATGTCATGCAAATAAATGCAGTCATTCCGTCAATTATTAAGTAGAGTATTACAGTTAATAGGTCTGAGTATCTGGAGAGGGTGTAGAGTAGAGATTTTATAAATGCAAGTTTGTAGAAAGTAGTGAGAAGAAAGTGAAGCTGAAAGATGTGAATATTGACCTGGTCAGAGATATTATCAGGAATGGCAGTGGAAAGAAAAAAAAAGTGAGCTTGGTTCTAGAATCTTCCATGATTGGAAGTGGTGTCTAGGTGATCAGGATCACAACAGGAAGGAAGAGACAGTAGGTCCGGGTTGACTATCATCTGTGTCAAAAGAAACAGAGTTTGAGAACGGAAGGTGGAACCAGACACTAAAACAATAATGGAAAACACAGAAGACTAAGTCCTGTGAGACCCAAAGACACAATATTTCAACTTCTTTCAGATGAGGTATTAATTTTTATTTTCTTCTTTCACTTGATCACTTGACATCCCGTTATTTGCTTGAGTGGGCACCAGTTACATTTCCATTTGACCCTATCACGTGCCAGTGTATCCCAATGGCATCTGGTTGCTTCAGGAATATGAAGAGCCTCAAACCGTTCTTTCAGGGTCTTGACGAAGAAGTCTGACCATCTTGTAGGTGGGCGGCCACGTGATCTTTTGACATCCCATGGGATCCAGTCGGTAACAGCTCTAGTCCAGCGGTCATCTCCAAATCGCATTACATGTCCAGCCCATCTGATTTTCGATGACTTGGCAAAAGGGACAGCGTCCCTGACTGTGGAACGTCCACTGAGGTCAGAACTCCGGTTCCTTCTCTCACTTGAGTGCGGTGTGATATTCCAAGCATAGCTCTTTCGATTCCTCTTTGGGAGACTCAAATAGCATTCTCATCCTGCTTTCATAGGGCCCAGGTCTCTGAGGCATATGTTAATGCAGGAGAATGATGGAGTTGAAGAGATGTGCCCGGAGCCGGAGGTTCTTTGTTTTTTTTTTTGCTATTTTTTTCAATTCTTTTGAAGGCATTCCATGCCACTCTCTTCCTCCTGCGCAGCTCAGGTTTTAGGTCGTTCATCAGGTTGACTTCTCGACCTAGGTACACATAACTGCTGCATTCAGAGATGCCTGTTCAATTGAGAGTGAATGGGGCCTCTGGAACTAGTTCATTTTTCATGAACATAGTTTTGTTGAGATTCAGCTATAGACCTATCTCCACATTCTTGGTCAAAGTCAGCCAGCATTTGTGCCTCTTGGTTAATGTTTGGTGTTATTAGAACCATGTCATCAGCGAAGAAGGAGGTGGTGTAGTTGCTGACAGTCTATCTTCACTCCCATTTTCTTCTTTATTGACATAATAGTATAGTTGGGTGCCACACCTGCCTGTGCTCAGGGATCACCCCTGGGAGGGCTGTGGAGGAGGGGTTATGAGGTAGTGGAGATGGAACTTAGATTAGCATACCTCTGCCTGCTGTACCATCTCTGCAGCCTACTTTGTTTCTGAAAACTTGCACGTGTTTGGTAGTGCATAATTAAAATTCATTGCTCTGGTTTGTTGGTTAACTTCTTCTGTCTGAAGCACGTGTTTGGGATTGAGGAAACTATCCTGATTTGCTTCTTTGATGTTAGACTCTCTTCTCTCTTCTTACCTATTATTCAGCACGTACTTGGTCATTTTATCTTTACTTTCTCATTACTTCCATTCTCAATAATTTTTTTTCCTAAAATCTTCAAAAGACCTGAAGTAGTCTCTAAAAAAAATTACTTTTATTACAGTTAGTTTCACAGTTGGAGATATCCTTGCCAGGTTTGGGAAAAAAATTATTTAGGATTTTCAAAGTTTTTTTTTTTATTTGGGGGGTATGTGGGGCACTTCTGTTGATTCTGAGCTCATCCAGCCACTGGGTCAATGTGAGATTCTGCAGTGTCGGGTCAGCAGGTTTCCATCCAGCAGACTTGGGGTTCCGTGCAGTGCTAGGGATCAAAATTCCTAGATCTTTGACTGTAGAGTCAGAGGTTCCATGTCTTCAAGCTAATCTCTTCTCTTGCTCAACTTTATTCCAGAGTGTTCATCAAGCTTCCTGGTGATTTCCCAGGAAAAGAAATGGAGTCCCCTTTTCTACAGACAAGACATGCATTACTTTTTTTTAAATTCTTGAATTTATGAAATATAGAACTGTTTCATCCCAAAGATATGATTTTAAAGTATTCACTCAAAATTGAGAGTATCATTGCTGAGTGAAATGAGTCGGAAAGAGAGGGACAGACATAGAACGACTGAACTCATTTGTGGGATATAAAAAATAGTATGAGACTAATACCTAGGAAACAAAGGACAAGAGAGGACTGGTCCATTCTTGGAAACCTGTCTCAATTGCTAGGGATAAGCAGTTGGGATAGAGAAGGGACCACTAGAAAATGATAGTTGGAAATGATCATTCTGATATATATATATATATATACACATATATAAAAACACACATATATACACATATA